>APFE030536103.1:220143-267656 GCA_000404065.3 Pinus taeda | reverse complement strand
ATACTTTATAATTCATAATTAAAATTCTATAATATTAAAGAGAAAAAAAAAATGAGAAATCTAATTGTAAATTTAAATAGAAATACACTATTTAAGGATTCCTAGTGAAGTAAGGAAAAACATGATTTCCTATAGATGCGATTTTAAGATTTAAGGATTCCTGGTATGATATATCTAAGTGCCATCCTCTGGGACTAATTTTAAATGATTTCCAACCAGATATATGGAAATGTTGTATGAACCTGGAAACAGAGTTCATTTTTGAGATAGAATCCATTTATTTGAAACACAAATTTGTTGAGATGGTTGATTTCTGAGTGACAGAGGTAGTGGAAAATCCAGTTAGCATTCTAACCCTGAAAACATAGTGCCTCATGGTTGGAAGGCAGATTATACCTTTTCACCTACACCATTTATCTACATGCTTGAAGCTATCACGGTTGTGTTTGGTGATGACGACTGGGGTTTGACCGTTCTTGTAGATGGTGTAGAAGTAATCAGCCCCATGGTTGAGGTGGCAGTGGAAATGATAATTTCCAGCTTCATAACATATATTATCTTTAATGTTTTGCATGGAATATAATTCTATATCCCATTCCTACACTTACAAATAATCTGATCCATATTAATGCTATTAGCAAATTGGATGATCCATATTAGTGCCATTAGCAAATTGGTTGCTTAGGATGATTCTTATCTACATCTAAGAGTTATTAGTCGGAGTAAATTCATATTTTACCTATTTGGATTTGGGGAAAATTAACTTTAATTCTAACTTCCAATGCTTTAGTTTAAGGAGGCAGCAAATTTTGTCTGAAAAACAATTAAATTTTTGACAAGTTTTTGAAAAAATCTAGCAGAAATTTTTGAAAATCCTTGTTAAAGCGGTCAAACTTTAAGATTTTGGTTGCTCCGCGGGTTCTTTATGGTGCTGAATCCATTTCCACCATAAAAAAAAAAAATGATTCAAACACTCCAAGAATTGGTTTGTTATGGTGCTGAATCTATTTCCACTATAAAAAAATAATTTAAACACTCCCATCATTATATTTCTTGAAAAAAAATTCACCAGATTCTAAAAAGAATTTCACCATCAAAACAGAATTGTAACTGCAGTAAACAAACTCATTTCCAATAATGTTAGTTGTCTCGAGAAATAGCTACTTATCCAAATGTAGGTATGGCATTTTCTTCTTTGAGAAGTTTCAGATTAATAAGCTTTGCTCTCTTGTAAAAAAATCAAGAAATCCAGATTAAGTAACCATATCCGTCTATATTTACATCGGAGTCTTAAATTCTATAATCAAAACTCTTATCCATGCATTAAATTCATTGCCCTACTTATCTGAATGTAGGTATGAAATTTTCTTCTTTGAGGGGTTTCAGATTGATTACCTTTTCTTTCTCTAAATCAAAGAAAAAATCAAGTAATCAAAATTAAGTAACCATATCCATCTATATTTACATCACATTCTAAAATTCTGTAATCAAAGCTCTAATCCATCCATTGAATTCATTGCCCCCACCTTTCCTTCTCTTTTGTGATATCTTATTATCTGGTAGTTCCACGTTTACCAAACATCATAGATTGCTACAAATCAATAAAAATGATAAGGTGAGATTGAAGGGAAGAATTGAGTTCTTCAAGACTACAACTCCCGGATATTTTTAAGGCTTAAAAGCCAAAGCAAATGCAAGAGAGGTACAAATTTACAAAGAACTATGTGATCAAGTTCTTTTTAGTTATAAATTTGAATGAGTGATATTAATGTGATTTAGAGGGTTTTGAGAATTTTTTTTTAACTGAAGAAATTATGTTTGGAGTAGCACTCAAGCATAAATCGTTTTGTCTAAGAATGGATCATAAGTCTTGTAGGGACCAAAGCTCCTCACCTAACTATTGGACCACATTCTCGGCACTATATGCTTCACAATGCCAATGCTATATGATACACCTACTTTATAGTGAGTAAATGGAGAATTAGAATGAGAGAGAAAGGTAGATAGATATCAACATCGGGGAATGTGTGCAAAACCCATGAGTGTCTATTTTTTTGTTTTCTTCTTTAGTAATGAGTGGTTTTTTTTTAAAGATAATACTTTACAGTTTTCACATTCAATATAAGATTATTGATTTTAACAATTAAAATTTTTGTTTAAATATTGTAATTGTATTAGTAAGGATCCGAATAATTAAAAATTATGGTATAAATATTCCAGTATAAATATTGCATTTGTATTAGTACATTATGGTAAAATATATGACATAATTATTTACATGACATTTATCAATGACCACAATAAGGTTTGCAAGTGATAGTGCAATCAAGTGTTTGAAATTTTCTTTTTTTATAATAATATTAAAATATAAAGTTTTATTTTTGGAAGTTGAAAATTATAATTTGTATTTGGTCAAATGCTCAAATAATAGTTATCAATAACAAGAAACATATTTTTTAGAAAAATATTATTTTAATAATGTTAAATATATATAATATTATTTTTGGAAGCTAAACATTATAATTTGCATTGGTCAATACTCAAATAATAGTTATCACTAAAGTTATAAATTAGAAATTAGTCTCTATCGCTAAATTTAGAAATTATGCTCAAGTGAGAAATTTTGCTTTTAAAAACTTGAGTTTAACTTGTTTAATATATAGAATTTGAGTGCCCTAATGGTTTTTCATCATGCCAAATCCATTTATGCATTCTTTACTTTCTTAGGTATAAGGACTTGCCTAAATTTTGGCTTTCAGTTAGGCCACCTCCGAATTAATTACTTTCTTAGGTATAACGACTTGCCTAAATTTTGGCGGATAGCAACCACTAGTGAGTCTACACATTTACAATTTTACCACTACATTAGTGCTTAGGAAAACATAAATAAATGTGGGTGTAAATATATTTATTTCCATCTTATTCCTATCCATTTTTTAATACAACTACTTGCTTAGATTATGGTGAGAAGTAACTGATGTTAATTTATGTTTATTTACCTTAGAGCTATTTTCAAGAAAAAAATTTAATGGTTTTCCTGCAATGGTCAAGCATAAAAAATCACTACCCAAATATCCAAAAATCATGCATGCATAAAACATGTGAGGGCATTATCCATATGTCATTGTATTGTGCAAAGGTTGTAATAAGACCATCAAGTTATGGTCCAATCAAATCTTTCAAAAATCAATTTTTAATATCATTGAAAAAATATTTATTTTTCAAGGTTGCATTGATTAATGTGTTTTTCTGTAAGTCAAAAGATTCATTTATGAAGAAACATTAGACGGGTGAGTACATATTTGCAAAATCTTGCTAGTCTCACTCTTACTAGATTTATTGGCCGATAGGTAGTTGTGTGAACATATAACAAACTGCCAAAAATACTTAGTTACTAGAGTAGGAAAGACACATAACACCAAGAAACCTTCAATGTCATGAAACAACCAGTAACCATTATGGATCAGATGAGTTAACTGAAGCAGGATACTTTGGTTCGAAGCTTGGATATGATGGTGGCTTGAAGTCACAATATACATGCTTCTCCATGTGAATCAATATTTCCTTAAAACGAACTAGTTTCTCCTACATGCACCACCGACCCCTTTGCACGATGGTGAAGCAGTCTTACATATTCCACTAGTTGCTTCGCAGATCATTCATAAAGTAAATTATAGCATTCTTGTCCTCATGTTGATCTCTATAAGCTACTCCAGAAACATTGTAATGTGCCTGAGTTGACTACCAAAGTTAGTTGAAGGTAGACCGACAACTCTGTACCAACAGTGTCGATTAGATTGGTGTTGACATCCTCCCCTTGGTCGGCGTCCTCCCCACGGTGCCTATAATGTTGGCTCCTCTTTCCCATCCCTCTTCTTGCCATCCCCCTTTGTCAAGGGATTAACTGTCAAACTGTAAGACCAAGAATTCTGAAAACACACTAACTATGAACTTTCCACAAGCGTCCCTCACCAAATTGGGGTATACCCCCCTCAAACAAACATCCACCTTTACCAGGGTAGAACCTAGAGATTTGTGAGGTTGTGCTCCCACCTCCCTCTACTAAGAACACACTAATCCTTCCAGTTACTAGGTTGAGAACCTAGAGCAACCTAACAAATGAATATGTGATCTTAGCTAGCGCCGACTAAAATTTATTGGCCACAACTAGGACAGGCACCATGTAAAGACCAAAAAACATCCTTCAACAAAAATAACTACAACAAATCCATTTGAAGGCCAAGATTCCAAATAAATATAATGAGATTCAAACTATACAATACTTGGAACAAAAGCTCCCAAGGTAAGCTTCTATTCAAACACCACAACAAACAACACACATCACCCAAAAAACAACCCAACCTTAGGGGCTAGCCTAGAGAGGTAGTAGTCAAACTTTTTCCTCTCCAGCCGAACCCACTAGGTCATAGTCAGAGTAAAAAAGCCTAAACACTGGGAGTAGATTCTAGACAAAAATATATCCCAGACTTAGATCTCATAATTTTTTAATACTAAGAATCACACTAGAGTACCAAACAAATATAAAGTAAATTCGAACTATAAGGTTTTTCTACCATACCTTTTCCAAGCCTTTGAACCTAGAATCATTCTCAGCCTCAACATGTGATCTCAATTTTGCAAGCCCGAGGCTCTTAATTCTAGGATCCAAAATATACTGAGCCTGAATCACCTCACCTTTGGCTTGATAGATCCAAATTCCTGTGATCATCCACCACCTAGCCTGACCCCCATTGCTGAAGTGTACACTTCCCACTATTTTCAATTCCCACCTGATGAAAATTATCCAAAATGTCATACCATCAATATCACAACTATCTTCTGAGCCGCAAAGCCCGTAATGTTGTCCCCATGCATTCCTTAGGGCCTCATTTAACTAATCATCTCCCTTCCACTAGCCAACTTGCTTGAAAACCCAACACATTGAAGATATTAAACCTCTCACATGAACTTGCATGGTAGAGGAGTACCACACCACCCCACCTTAATATTCAATGGGGTCGATGGGGTGGAAGGCACCCTCCTTAAGACCCACATACCCTCAATTATCCACCTCCAATGGGGGAAGTAGCATTAATTATTTTGAACCTATCATAGCCATCTAAATTAAATAGTTGTTAAACATAGATATGCATCAATTCGCGATAAGCATCAAAATGATTACTTTATGATACATCTCAAAATGCTAAGAAAAGAGGAAGGGTGCATCTTTGTCCAACCCAATAGTAAACTATAACAAACAATTAATTTGTTTTTCCTGGGATATTTTCAACATCAAATTGGAACCAATTAGCTACAAAACCAACTCTCTCATCATCAAATTGAGGAATCGATTTGCTTTGATCTTTTCACAATCAAATTTAATGGGTAACAAATAGTTCAAATGGTTTTCCATATTGATTTTGGTAACGCTTTGAAAATTCTTGTAAGCTCTATGCTGAACATTAAGGAAATAAATGACTTCCTATAGGATGTGATTTTAATATTTATGGATATATCTTTGTGCCATCATCTGGGGTTAATTTTAAATGATTTGCAGCAAGATATTTGGAAACGTTGTATGAACCCTCTATGAGATCTGATCATAGAGAATCTAGAAACAAAGTTCATTTTCGAGACAGGGGTTGTTAAAAACGATCCTTTTTTAAACACAAATTTGTTGAGATAATTGATTTTTGAGTGACAGAGATAGTGGAAAATATAATTAGCATTATAATTTTGAAAACAAAGCTCCTTATGGTTACATGCAATGAAAATTATATGTTTCACCTGCATCATTCATGGTATTAGAGAAGACTTTAGGTGACAATATGGTTGTTATCACAAGTGATTTGTAGTTTCAAGAGATGGCATTCAGGGTCAGTAGAGGTCAAGGAAGAGGACATTGACTTGTTACAAATGCAGAAGTGATGGAAGAGGTGAGAATTCTGTGAGAAATGATGAAGGATATTGAAGCAACCAGACATCGACATCTTGAAGCAGGAGGCAATAGTGAGTCAGAAGATGAATCTCAAGAAGAAGGTGGGGGATATTCAGAGGGAACTACATATATGTGAATCATAAATCCAATTATGAGCTCTGGTTCAAGGCCAAAGGTTGATATACCTACATATAGTGGAAGCTTAAATCTAGAGGAGCTAATAGACTAGATAACTTCATTGGACAAGTATTTTGGCTATGAAGAGGTGAATGAGGACAAGTAGGTGAAATTTTTTGTTACAAGATTGAGAGGCCACACAATCTTATGGTAGGATGGGGTGTAGGAGGAAAAGAAGCACAAGAATAAATCTAGGATTAAAAGCTGAAGCATAATGGGTTTCAAGTTAAAATGAAATATTTGAGACAAAATTTGATGAATGTTAAAAAATATATGGAGGAATTTTGTAAAGTGAATATTAGAGTAGGTCATATACATGACTCCCCGGAGAGAGTGTTCAGGCATGTTAATGGTTTGAGATTTTACAATCAAGATGAAATAAGTTTGTTGCCATTAAGGTTTGTTGAGGATGCATATTAGGTTGCATTAAAAGCTAAGGAAAATTTGATTAGAAAAAGGATCAACGAGTAAGAGGAAGGATTTATGGAAAAAACAATGGCATCAAAAAGATTCGAAGTAAGTATTAGAAATATTTGAAGTGATTAGAGGCTCACATTATTATCAAGTGGTGGCTTTCACACTAACAGTGGCCAATGAATAAGTTGTAAAAGAATTTTACATAATAGAAGTGACAATTATGAAGACTATTTGCTGATGGTGATTTTTACCCTTATGGTTTCCACCTTACAGCTAGTGTCCTTGTGTGATTTTCTTATTGATGTGTTGATGTTATGTGTTGTGATGGTTTAAGGTTTATGCATTGTTGATCTCATGGTTATATGCTCATTAATATTGTTGGTTGTACACATGCTTGTTACCACTAATAGATTATGGTACGCTGCTAACATGTGTGATTTAGTTGAAGTTTGAGAAAGGGTAAAAATTGCTCATAAGTTACACTAATGATTCAACCCCCTCTCTCAGTAGTGCTCAAGGTTTCTAACAAGTGGTGTCAGAGTGAGGCTCTTGTTTGTAGCTTAATCGCTAGAGAGTATATTTGGGAAGATTAGGTGAAAATTTTGAATTTTGATTTTTTTCTTTTTCAGAATGAATCCATAAGGAATGACTCCTCTCATAACAAAAATATTTAAGGCATGTAAAGATAAGGTCAAAATTTTACTATTATCTTATGGATCTGACTTTTGGCATCTTGTTTGTGAAGGATGTGGCGAGGATGCACCTTCATCTAGTATATTGCAACATGATTCTTTAACGAGATGCACCATGTATGATAATATCCATAATGTGGATGTCGAGAAAATAAGTGATATGAAATATGCTAAACAAAAATGGGAAAAATTGGAGACCCTGTTTGGAAGTGATAGTAGAAGCAACAATGGAGAGCTAGAAAAGAGTAACAAAAACAAGAAAAGGAAGAAAGGCTCTCATAAGAAAGAAGATTAGCCAAAAGAGTTTCATCTTCCTAATGCAAATGGTTTAGTCGATCATGAGAAAAAATAAAAAAAATCAAGAAACATAGGTGTTGCAGCATAATGAATCCAAAGGTATAAATTTGAATGAGTTGATTTCAATTTATACTTTGGATGGTTCTGATTCTAGTATTGTTGAGTTGCCTAGCGAATATGAGGATAATAGATAATGATAAGTGTCTACAATGAAGGTAGTAGAGATATTATCTATTGAGGTTAGTATACTAAAAGTTGCATGCAAAGATCAAGAAAAATTATTATATATTTTTATTGAAAAGTAGAAGGATCTCAAAGAGGAGATCACCAGTTTAAGGACGTAGTTGGAAGAATAGGAAAGGATTGAAGAGATTATGAGAAACAAGAAAAAATAGCAATAGGGTCGAGTTTATAGCTTGATGGTGACATTGCCACATTAAGAAAGAAAATGAAGATGGAGAAGAGCACTGTAGCCTTGGACAATTTTCTTGAAAAACAAAGACCTCCACTGGATAAATCTAGTCTTGGTTTTCAAAAGGGAGAGTCTAGCTCACATGTAGGAAAGAACAATGTTGTAGAATCCAAAAGGCTTAGAGAAAAAAATAGCACCAAGAAGAGTGGAAATAACCAAGGAAACAAGTAACAACAACAAAGAAGAAGCCCTCAAGGAGCACCTACTTTTAGAAGATCTTTTACTCCAAGAGAGGATCATGGAAGATCTGCCAAATTACAAAGGAATGAAAGCCCCTTTGCTCCTTTGATGAATGAGGTAGAATGTTATAGTTGTCACAAGTTTGGACATGTTGCAGCCAACTGCAAGAGAAAATTTTACAAATCCATTCAACAGAACTTGCAGTAGTATGAACTACCAAGAAGATCTACCATTAGGTATAATTGTGCTTTTAATGGTTTTTTTCAATTATGCAACCTGTTTGGTCACAAGGCAATTGGATACCGATCTAGCCCTTGGAGAAGAAGCACATATTATATGAGACACAAATTTAGCATGAGTAGCAGGAGATTTGATCCTCTTACTTCACATCTCGGTCATGTGGAGTTCTATACATGCCATAACTTCAACCATATGGCAAGAGACTACATATTGCCAAGTTATTCAAGACAATCCATCAGAAGTAGCAGCAAATTTAGAGAGGAGATAGCAAAAAACTTGAAAATGATGAAAAGAAGCATCACATGAACGTGTGGAGAAAGAAGGATCAACAACCCATGAAGTATAGAGATCGCCCCCCCTGCAATCCATGGTTACTTCATGCACATTCATAGTAGATTGCAGAGTTCAATAGGTGCATAACCTCAGGGGGAGTATATGGTAGCAACATATGGAAACATGATTCGTTGGTGGAGATGAGTAGCAGTAGCATGGTATGCTCATGAGCCTAATTTCATATTCAAATCCACAGGATCATCCTTCCTATTGGAGGTACAATGAGCACAAGGGGAGCTATGCATGGTATAAAGTTTCATGTCTTATTTTTCATTTTCACTAGTTTCACTCATGTATTTGTAGCAGCCCCATATGTGTTTTCATAAGTACAAAAAGTGCATTTTTCATCCATTTATATGTTCTTGTTCTTCACTAACAAGTTGGTTGAAAAACTTGTACAACCATGCATAGAAGGAGATCATTGGTTCAGTCATGTGTAGAGGAGAAGATACTTTGTCATATATTTCTAAATGCATTATTAACATTATGACTGAAATGGAAAATGTACATGCATTATTTTTAATACATTATTTCAACAACACTAGATGTTGGCATGCTTTAGGAGGAGACATTATTTTGGCCATGCATATTCATTCTCATTTGTCTTGGCGAAGTAGCACTTGTAGCATCTGTGTATATTATTGTATATCATTGATTTTTGTGGAGTCATGGTATTTGGAATGCATTGTAATGTGTTTATTATTTCATCCATGTATCCACTCATGTGTACAAGATCAGCCTTGTAATCACTGATGTATTGGTGCATTGGTAGAGTAGTCTATGTTTTGGAGCGAGTTATGAGTCTTGGTCATGCATTGGAAGATATTTTTGAGCATGATGTGATAGCAATATGTTTCACACTGTACATCATCATTTTCAGACATGTACTCTCATGTGAAGCCCTGTATTATGTTGTTTCATCATTTGATTGTTGGAAGATTTGTTCTAGAGTCAAGAGAGAGAGTCATGGGTCATGTCATGCATATGTTGATGCGAGTTTTTCTTGAGAGAAGAGAGTTGTTACATCCATGTTTGGGTTGATGATTATCACGTTTTTCAACCATGTATGGGTTTTGGAGTCATTATGTAGCCATGTACTATCATGTATTTCTTATGGGTCACTGGTTGAATCATATGAGTGATGTTCATGCATGAGTGAGGATTCATGTTTCATTCATATGTTGGTTTTTTGATGCATTGAACAACCATGTATTATCTCTCTTGTAGCTATGTAATAGGGCTATGAAGCCATATATTTTCATTTCATATCATTGGGTCATAGTCCTTGGTCCATGTGGAGTAGCCTCTTGTATGTGATAAGGAAGCATTGGCAACAATAGGTAGCATGTAAACTAACATGGAGAGATGGTAGTAGATCCATTATATGTTTAGGGGGAGCATAATATTTCTTGTAGCCTAGTGGTATTTATGGATTTTAACTTCTCTTCAGCTACATCAGATCAACTTAAGTAGAATATATTTTATTTTGTACATATAGTAACGATACCTCTTAAGTTTGTATGAACCCCAGGTTGATATCTAAAGTTCAGTCCCTTAGGAGTTTCGACATTCTTATTATAATACCGAGGGCCATCATTTTTTGGTGCCTTTGTTGGGGAGGTGTCAAAGTAGGTATTTTTTCTACTCTAAGTTAGTTCATTTTCATTTCATTTCCTAGAAAATAACATAAAAAAATTGCATAAACATCTCCATTTATAAAACAAAATATAAAAATATCACTTTTTTCATGCCTTATAGAGCTAGTGATAACTCAGGAAATGTTTATCTAAAACCCCCACTCCTACAAATAGTCAACCTTCACTTCTTAGAAACTGTGGTCCTTCCATTCTGTCTACGGAGGATATAGAGACCTTCTTGGGTAAGAAACCAAATATTTTTTAGGAGCCTATATGAGGAGAAGAATCTCCAGCATCTACTAAAAATATGGCTAGAAATAGGCAGTTTGAAGTCTTTCCTATTAGGGAGACAAATGGGGAAGCTAAAATGAAAAATATCAACCCTACTTCTCTTCCACAATTACATGGAATGACTTCTCAGAACCTTGAGACTTTTGTGTTTGAATTTGTGGTAGCTTGCAAGACATATGATTATTAATTTGATGAAGAAAATTTCAAATTGTTCCCTTCTACCCTCAAGGATGCATCCTTGCGCCAGTTCATGATTTTAGAAGGGGGAAACATTACTAAATGGGCCTAGATGCAACAAGAATTCAACTCCAAATATAGGTAATATTGTAGAGCAAGGGATATAAGGGAGGAAATCTTCATAATGATCCAAGGGCTAAATGAATCACTAGACGTGTTTGAAGAAAGGTTTTAACTTAGCTACATGAGGGATAATTGCACCCTTGATCCATATTCATTGAAGTTAATATTGCTTCGAGAAATTAGAGAAGTATTGATGGAGACCCTCAATATTTTAGTCAATGGATACATTTATCATCTCAATTATGAAGACATTAAAATAGTGTTCAAAAACTACTCTAGAGCTGCAAGAAAAAGAGGTAGATCTAGCCAAGGTTTGATAAGTCCTTCATATTCTACATCGGTCATTAAGAGTGAAATAGGAGGTATGTTGGAGGATTATAAAAGTGAAATATTACATATTTTTCCCTTGCAAATGGACACATTGCATATTAAGAAAAAATAAGAGGAGGTAGAAAGGGCATTATCCATATTTTTCCCTAGATTCACCAAGAGGCACCCTAGAAATGAGTGCCCATTAAATTTTATAGAAATATGGTCTATGTGTGAAGAGTGTAATGTAGTTGATTTTTCATGTAAATAAAATAAGACCAAGGTCATGGGACACATATTCCAAAATGAATGGTGAGAAAACACTATAGTGGGAATCACTTGTGGTTTAAATAATGGCTATGGAAATCAGCAAAGGCATTGGCAAGGGCAAGAGGTAATAATTGACATTTAATTATGAAAATAAAGGAAAATAGGAGAAAAGTAAGGTAAAGAGACATAAATTGCATGCAAAGGAAATTAGAGGAAGAATTAAGGAAAATGAAGAAAAAAAGAGACATCAACGATAAAAAGGCATCAGAGAATTAATTGCTATCTTTTTGAAAACTTTTGACAATTTTGAGTTGAACTAATTTTCATTCTTGATGCAGGAGCATCCAACTCAACAATTTCATTGTATTTTAGTAGACATAGGGGGTCTTGTGTTTTCAAGGAAGTTGGTTTCATGAGTATTAAATTTATGTAATTATTAAGGTTTTCAAGTAAGTTTATGTGAGATATTAATAATAGGAATTAATTAGATATTGTGAGGAATATTGTCAATGCTCTCGAATGTTGGAGAACATGATAGATTTAGGCTAGTTAAGATTCCATAAGGATTGATAGATTTGGAAATCAATTGTAAATATTAGATTAGGAATTGGTTTCATGGTTTGTGGAACTAGAGAGGATCCTTAGGGATTAGTTGAGTCAAAAGTGGACTTAGTTCAAAAGATTAAGGATTTGAACCGAAATAGGTTACATAACCTTTTGTATAAATGTAATCCTAAAAGACATAGAGATAGTTAGTTAGTGAGTTAGAGTGAGAATCAGAGTTTAGATATTAGATAGGGTTTGACTATAAGCCTATGGGAAAGAAAGGAAAAAGGCCACTCATTAGAAAATCAAGCCAGAGAGAGAGATTCATTATGTAAATAATTGTTTATAAAGATAGAGAATTCGATTCCTGAGTTGTGTGGTGTGTATTGATTAATGGAATTATAAATTGTGGGTGAATTAGAGTAATTTTGCATAGTATATGTATGCAAGTGGAATTAAAGCGGAATGCAGAGGTGGAGAATGAAGGATAGTGGTCTAATCATTTGAATCCGATTGAAGGATCAAAGTTGAAGTTTAGATGTGATAGTGCTTAAAAGTACGTAGAAGTAAGTTAAGGAGGGAGTTGCGCTGAAGAACAACCAAAGACCAAAAACCCTGGAGAAAACCTAAACCATAAAAGAATAGAGAGAGGATAGTGGATAGAGAAGGAGTACAAAAATCAGAAGTGATTGAATAATCTCAGAAAGGATAGAGGCATAAAGAATTGTATAGTAGAGTTAAATGAATAAACCAGAACACTAAGGAATTGCATAAAGATGAAGAAAGGGAAGGAGGAAGAAATGAAGTAACCATGCACAAGAACCATTGGATCAATCAGATCAATGGATAGGATTGATAGAATAGGATCGGCGAAGATCTTATCGCACAAAATAAAATCAAGAACTGAAGGGATCAGATTAAGCCACGTGACACAAGAATAATGGAGCGGTCTATGACAGCGGTAAGTAGTATCTCGCGCGGTATCAAAATGGTAAACGATATTTTACAAATTCACGCGATTAACCTGAGGGGTTGACACATTGCACATCGGTGGGGAAACAAAACCACTTATTTTGCATGCTCTCGACCTGCTATGTATTGTGTTAGTAATCGCGCGAGATTACATGATCATTGTTGGATTGAGGTAAATGAAATATACAGTGGATATCGATCGGGATAGTTGGCATGTGATACGTCATGATAGCCATTAGATCAGATGGGACATATCAACAATAGTAATTTGGAGTGCCCAAAAGTCAAGTGTTGAAATAAATACATAAGTTGTGCGACATGCAGTTGACAGTGATTGATCAGGTTTGTTGTGGAACGGACAATAAGAAAATCCACGGGTATAATATGATTAACATGTGATTAAATAGCTTCCGCTTAAGCATTTAATTAAGAGCATTAAACCTTGTTTTAAGAAGGTTTTACTAAGCAGAAATATAAAAATTCATGGGACATAGTGTGACATGCAGTTTTATTTGCATAATGTCGGTAGATGAAATTTAGGCTGCGTCATTTTTGGTATTAGAGATGAACAAGGAAATTTTGCGTGAAAAAATATTTGAGAAAACTTAGAACATAGTTATGTTTTGGAGGTATGTATATAGGAAAGAGGAGATCAGATTTTAAATTTGACAAGCAGTAGGCACACAGAGATAAAGTGTAACAGAATTTGCAGATGCAAAGAAACAGAGAACAATCCATTCGAAGTACAGATGAATGGGAGAACAAGATCATGTAGAGATCTTGAAGGTGAGATGTTATGTTTTTGTTTTAATTTGGTTTGAAGATTATGGTTGAATAATTCAGGTTGTAGACAAAAGAAGGTATCTCAGCAAAAGAAAAGAAGCAGTAATGAAGAAAGCTGGAAAGAATTTCTGACTAAAAGAAGAGGTGGCCAAAACTTAGTATTTCATTTGTGATTGAAATACAAGAGGACAATTGTGTTCTTACAAGGTGCAGATGAGTTGAATCTTAGAAGGAGCAGAGAGAAGTGATCAAAGAGGTTCGAGAGAATAGAGAACCAAGTGCTTTCCAAAAGACCAAGTATGGAGGAAAGCTTGGTGAGGTAAGTGACAACAGGGAGGACTTGCTGTTGTAGAGGATTTAATACAGTTCATAGTAAGTGGGTGACAAACTCATGAAGATAGAGAGGGAGATAACTACTGATAGTCATAACAGAGATAACAGAGGTTCTGAGAAATACCATAGTAGAAGAAAGGTGAAGAAAGACAATGCCAAGGCAAATGGCATACAAAGACAATTAAGTGAAGAATAATATGAGAGGGAGAAGGCTAAGATTGCAGTTCATCTTGAGATATTGATGAAGATGTTCCAGATAAATAAAGAAGACCATAGGCATGGTTGTGTCATAAGGAAGAAATTAAAGTGGTAGAGGCTACAAGAGAAGAGAAATCAACAGGTGAATATGTAGTTAGTAGAAGTGCTGACGAAGCTTGAAAAGGTGATGAATGATAAATTGAAATATGAAAACCTCAGAGAAGCTAAGTTGAGAATGGAAGTTTCCATTTGTAAAGTAGAACAAGGTGAAGTTTTGGGTGAAGGTGAAGACTGGAGATATGTGAAAGATCTTATGAACCATTGTGTGAATTCAAGACAACAAGAAGTTTACTTTGCTAAAGAATGAATTATTGATGATTTTCTGAACTATTGGACAAATTGAGATTAGCAGGAGGATATGAAACCTTGTATATTTGAATATAATAATTTTGATGTGATTACAGAGAGGATGAGCAATGTTTTGAGATTGTCAAAAGTATGGAAGAGTATCTTTCAGAAGATAAGTACTCTGAAGTAAAGAATGATGGAGAATGTCTCTTGAATGAGTAAAGCAGTGCATTATGGTAGCAGAAAGAATTTAGTAATACATTGATGTTTGAAGTTGTTACAACACAGGAACAATTTCTTCTGAAAGAAGGAGATGAAATTCAGTTTGAATAACTGATATGTGAAGCAACAGTTGAGACTGTTGAACCTTGTAATTCTCAAATTGATAAATTGTGTACAAATGCATGAATTATAAGTGATGATGAAGTACTTATGAAGTGTCAAAGAGAAATTAAATCGTTGGAATATTTGCTGGAAAAATCAGAGTATGACAGTGTGATTGTAGATGAAGGAGTTCACTACAGTGGAAAAGAGCAGAAATACATCATTGAAGTAGATAGTGTGGAAGAGAGACTTGCTGACAGTCTTGAGAGCCCTTTGGAGAATTCTTTCAAGAGGTTGAATCAGCATATTGATGTGATGATAGAGAAGGAAAATTCAGAGCAACATACTGAAATGTTGCCAAATGAAGAAGAGGTAATGAGGCCTTATATTTTTAATTCTGATAATTGTTTTATGATTACAAGATTTGATGAAAATGAGACAGACATGTTTCAAGTTGAAGAGTCAGTTTTAGAACTGAAGAATATTGGAAGTTGCTAGGTCGGAGGACATGCTAATGAGGAAAATGGAAAGAACGGAGATATCGTGATTGAAGAAATTAAATTGACTATCTGAATCAGTCAAGGAAGTGAAGGACAACTACTGAGGGTTGTCAAGGAAGAGGAAGGAAAATATGTTGGAATTGATGAACAACATAGTGATGTATTTGAGAGGAATCAAGTACAAGGGGAATTGGAGGACAATTTATTTTTTGAAAGTAAATTTATAGATATTGAACAGAGGTTGTTTGGAAAGTCACAAGAGGGTAAGGATGAAAGGTTGGTAGTAAGAATCCGACAACTTCAAAGAGAAGATAAAAAACAACAGTATGAAGATAAATTGGACATAGAGATTGAAAGAATAATAGGATTGATGAAGAAGGAGCCTCAGAAGAAAACAACAGTAAGAGGGCCAAGCAGCAGCAAGAGAAAGACAACAACAGACTGTGAAAGCATAGCTAGTGGGGCAAAGCAACATAAAGTGTGCAGACCTAGAAAACAACAACAAACAACAACAGAAACCAAAAACAGATTATAGAAAAAAGTATGGGATCCAAGAGGACAAATATTGGGAGCACATGATCTGGAGATCATGATTATTTTAACCTTGGGAGTCTAATGCACAAGCATCCAACTCAATAATTTCATTGTATTTTAGTAGACATAGGGGGTCTTGTGTTTTCAAGGAAGTTGGTTTCCTGAGTATTAAATTAATGTAATTATTAAGGTTTTTAAGTAATTTTATGAGAGAGATTAAGAATAGGAAATAATTAGATATTGTGAGGAATATTGTAAATGCTCTCGAATGTTGGAGAACATGAGATATTTAGGCTAGTTAAGGTTCCATAAGGATTGAGAGATGTGGAAATCAATTGTAAATCTTAGATTAGGAATTGACTTCATGGTTTGTGGAACTAGAGAGGATCCTTAGGGATTAGTTGAGTCAAAAGTGGACTTAATTCAAAAGATTAAGGATATGAACCGAAATGGGTTACAGAACCTTTTCTATAAGTGTAAGCCTAAAAGGCATAGAGAGAGTTAGTTAGTGAGTTAGAGTGAGAATCAGAGTTCAAAGATTAGATAGGGTTTGACTGTAAGCCTACGAGTAGGAAAGGAAAAGGCTACTGATTAGAAAATAAGGCCAGAGAGAGAGATTCATTATCTAAATAATTGTTTATAAAGACAAAGAATTTGATTCCTGAGTTGTGTGGTGTGTATTGATTAATGGAATTATAAATTGTGGGTAAATTAGAGTAATTCTACATAGTATATGTATTTAGGTGGAATTAAAGAAGAATGCAGAGGTGGAGAATGAAGGATAGTGATCTGATCGTTTGAATCCAATTGAAGGATCAAATTTGAAGTTCAAATATGATAGCACTTAAAATTATGTAGAAGTAAGTTCAGGAGGAAGTTGCACTAAAGAACAACCAAAGACCAGAAACCTTGGAGAAAACCTAAACCATAGAAGAATAGAGAGGACAATGCACAGAGAAGGAGTACAACAATTAGAAGTGATTGAATAATCTTAGAAAGGATAAATGCATAAAGAATAATATAGGAGATTTAGATGAATAGACCATAACACTAAGGAATTGTATAAAGACAAAGAAAGGAAAGGAGGAAGAAATGAAGTAACTGTGCACAGGAACTGTTGGATCAGTCAGATCGATGGACAAGATTGATAGAATAGGATCGGTAGAGATCTTATCACACAAAATAAAGTCAAGAAATGAAGGGATCAGATTAAGCCGCGTGACAGTATAATAATGAAGCTGTCTAGGACAATGGTAAGTAGTATCTCGGGCGGTCTCAAAATCGTAAATGATATTTTACAAATTCACGCGATTAACCTGAGGGGTTGACACGTAGCACATCAGCGGGGAAACAAAACCGATTATCTCGCACACTCTCGACCTGTTATGTATTGTGCTAGTAATCGTGCGAGATTACACGATCATCATTGGATTGAGGTAAATGAAATATACAGTGGAGATCGGTCGAGCTAGTTGGAACATGATACGTCACGATAGTCGTTGGATCAAACAGGACAAATCCATGATGGTAATTTGGAGCGCCCAAAGGTCAAGTGTTGAAATAAATACGTTAGTTGTGTGACATGCGGTTGACAGTGATTGGTCAGGTTTGTTCTAGATCGGATGGTAAGAAAATCCATGGGTATAATCTTCTTAATGTGTGATTAATTAAATTCCGCTTAAGAATTTATTAAGAGCATTAAACCTTGGTTTAAGAAGGTTTTACTAAGAAGGAATATTAAAATTCTTAAGACATAGTGTGACATGCAGTTTTATTTGCATAATGTGGGTAGATGCGGTTTTTGCTGCATCAATTCTCTCTTACTCTTGCACACTTAGATGATTCTTAGAGCACTCTCGCATTCACTTGGATTTGGAGAAAGAAAGTAAGCAAGGAAGTGCAACGGGACACTTGGATCAACAAATACAACATGATTACTTTGTAGGCAATAGGTTGCATGTGTGATATCCTTGTTGATTTTTGGATGCATGGTATATGCATGTGGTTCCTAGGTTATGTGTTTTCATTAGCATGGATGTTTTCTTAGATTGAAAGTGGTTTCAGCCTTGCCTTGCCATTTCCTGGATAACCATGGTGTAGCGGGTTCCCCATTTAGTTTTCTAATTGGTTCTCAAGTTTCCCGTGGATGTGGGTTGGAACAAATTCTCTAAAGCCCTAAAACAAATTTGGTTCCTTGGAGGCTGTGGGTTGATTTACTAGGCCCTAGAGCCTGCAAGTTGGGAGAAATGCTCTGGAGCCCTAAAACAACTCGAGTTCCCTGGAGACTATGGGTTTAGTTACTAGTTCATGGAGCCCTAGTCAGTTTGGGTGGAGACCAATTTGGTTGATGTTAGTGATTTCTAGACCGTATAGGTGAGACCACTATGCTTGAGGGTTGAGGTGGTTTGGCCTCTGGAAGACCTGATTGGCTTTGTTGTTTAACCCTTATGATCCCACATTCCTTCTTGGAATATGGTGCAAGGGTAATTAGTTGAAAGAGAGATTTGGCTTAGCCCAATTTATGGTTGGGTGGTATGTGGAAGTCCTTGACTTGATTGAAATTTTCATCTGTTAATATGATTTATTTTCCTATTGTGACCTATGAGAACTTGTACTAGTTATTATGGTGATCTTATGGTAGATTTATAATAGTTTTTTTTTAGGTGATATGCTAGTTATATGCATGGTTTTATGATGTGCTCTAGCTATGGCTCTTGCTCATGATTTGATAAATTACTGGATGGTTAATGAATGCATATTCTAACAAGAGTTGTTGTAGCTAGCTTGAGAGGGCATTGAGCCTTCTTGGTGGTTCTTAGATGAAGTTTAAAATTTTATGATTACATATGCATTCACAATTTGTAGCTTATATGTTTACTATCTATTTTATGAAATGTTTATCTTGCATTATGCATGTATTGGTTAAGATTTGACTCAATTTCTATTTGTTTAGAATTTTTATCCTTATTGTCATGATTATGGAAAGTTACAAGTAGTTCTGGGTAGTGGTCTGGAGGCTAACCTAAAAAAGTGGTGTAGATCTTGTGACCACATGCACTGAATTGGGGAATTTGGGACATAACCGCTAGAAGCTAGGCCTATGCATGTGGTTATAGCCTCCTAATCACATGATTGCAGTGTTATTGGTGTTGTTAGGGAGTTTCTATTATTAAAAAGAGTTTCATCTCAGGGATTGATCACCTAGGGTGGTTTGCAAGCTCTTGAGTGGTTTGTAGTCCCTAAGGGATGGTTGTGAGTTGTTGGTTAGTCAGCCCTACTTCCGTAACTGGAATTTGGAGGAAGGGTCATATCATAGTGACACTTAGTTCATGTTTAGCCCGATGAGTTTGTAGAAGTTGGTAAATGTGGGATGGTTGTTAGAAAGAGAACCATTCAACTAACAAGTGTCAATCTCTTCTAGGTTTAAAAACAATGTATCAAGGAGCAGAAGGAGGCATGGGGCAATGCTTATTTGTTAACCAAAAATGGCCATAAGGTCCTATACCATATCAACAAGGTATGAACTACCCATCCTCTTTCAATACAAGTTATAATGCACCATTTCAATCTTGGTATCCACCTAACAATTTACCTTGGCCTATGCCTACTCTTTGGCCCTATCTTGCTCAACTTGTCATTTCCCCTTTTCAGCAATACCGACACTAGCTTCCTCAATGGGATAATCCATCATTAGGATGCATACCTCAAGTATACCAACCACCTACCCTAATGCCTCCTCCTCCTCAACCATAACTACCCTAAAACAATCCACCTAATATCCAAAAATTCCTACTCAACCAAATCAAAATCCCAACAATAATCAAGTCCAACAAGTCTATAATGGAGAGACATCTTATCCTTCCTATGCGTTAGAAATCTAAGAAATCAACCTCAAGTCTAGGAAGGTACTTCCTAATGCTCACCCACCTTCTCTGGTAGAAAATCATGAAGAAGAGAAGGAAGAAAGCACTCATGAAGCCATAAACCTCCCTATCCTTAAAGGTTAATCCATCATAAAAGACACACCCCAGAAGAAGATAAAATTTTGGGAGAATTGAAAAAGCTATGACACAAATCAAGGATGTTCCCATATATAAAAAATTCATCAAAGAGGAATGTCTTAAGAGGCTAAGAAGGAGGAGGAAATATACCCCTACTATCAATGTCATTGGGAAACTCACTGATCTAATGTTTAGGAAGGTCATCATCCCAAAGTACTTAGATCCTTGCAACGTAGTAGTAGATGTGAAAATTAACAACAATGTATTCCCTAACACCCTCATTGACTTAGGGGATGAAATCAATGTTATGACCAAGGAGACTATGCTCAAGCTCAAGCTCTAAGGAGCCTTAAGGAAAACCACCATCGTGCTCCATATTGCAAACATATCCACAATAGTATGTCATGGTTTCTATTGATTCCCGGGAGTACCCCATTGATTTCTTTGTTCTATGGCCCAAAATCAAGTTTAATAGCTATCCTCTTATCCTAGGAAGACCTTGGTTAGCTATTGTTATTGTATATATCATGTTTAGAGCTAGAAACATGAAAATTACAAATGGGAAGGTACCAAAACAATTTCTAATATATGCCCCTACTCAACCCCTTCTTAAGCATGACTTTCCTATGTGGGTAGAAATGGAAGAAGAAGAAGAACTTTATCAATCATCAACCTACTTGATTTGTAAATTAGAAGCCGCTATGGATAGCAGGAAATTGGATGAGGACAATCTGATTAGAAATTTTCTGCAAAATAAGTATCTTGTTGCCATGAAAATTGATGGTTTAAAAGAAGAATCTTTAGGACAAAAAAGTAAACTATCAAATTAGAACTATACCGAATTCTCAATTTTTTGAGGTAGCAAAAAAACATATGATTTGAAAAGTGTTGATTCAGAATATACAATTTTTTGGAGCATATTTTTGACACTTTAAATTTTCATATGTATCAAGTATGGACCTTTTTTTTAAATGTTACTGATTTTCATGCTGATTTTGGAAAGTATTGATGTAGCATCAACCCCTTTTCTTAGAGGGCTTATTTTTTACACTTTAATTTTTTTATTGTATTAAGTACGGATAGATTTTTTTAAATGTTGGTTATTTTCATGTGGATTTTGAAAAGTTCCAACATTTTTTTAAGACATATTTTTGACATTTTAAATTTTCTTGTCTTAATTATGCACATTTTTTTTTAATATTGATTCTTTAACCATTTTTCAAGTTATCTTATTCATCTTCTTGTTTTTCATCCTAAGAAAATTGTTTTTTAAGGGTTTCCAAACATGCATTTATTGTTTTTCTTTGCAATTTTTTTATAACGAAATTTTTAATTTTTTTTGCAAAGATTACGAAAAATAATAATAACATTAATATTTTCAGGTTGTGATTTTTTTATATACTTATATATCATTAATTAATACTTCAATAAACATAAAATAATTGTCATAGAAAATAATAATAATTGTCACAAAAAATACACATTTTGCATGTAGATATAATTAAAAAAATACATATTTCAAGGCTTTTTAAATAACAATAACATTTAAATTAAAAGTTTTTTTTGTGAAAAATTGAATAAAAGTTGTAAAAATAACAAATTTTATGAAACTCTTATGAATTTTGTATTAAAAAATGATGACATTTGAAGTTTTTTTTCCTAGATAAAATTTAAGTAAAAATAAGAAAAATAAAATGTAAACAAAAATAAAACATACAATTTAAAAAAATTATTAAAAAAAACTAAATTCCTTAAAACTAAATAAAAAATATAAAAACATAAAAATAAAAATATAAAAACATAAAAATAAAAAGTAGAATGCAATTAAAAAAAACTTAATAAGGAAAAAAAAAAACATTAAAATTAATTACAAAAAATCATTAAAACAAATTTTTTGGGAAAATAAAAACATAAAAATAAAAAAACAGTAATTTCCTTTAAAATTTAAAAAAAAGTCGTGCGGTCATGGTTTTTCTATTTTTGTTTTTCATTTTTTTTTTACTTTAATTTTTTTAAATGCTTTTTATTTTTAGTTTAGCTATTTTGAAAAAAAAAGTAATGTTTTTTTATAATTGTTTTTAATTTAAATGTTTTTTATTGTTTTTTAATGTTTTATTATTTTTTTATGTTAAGCTTTTTAATTTTATTTTAATGTATTAATTTATTTATTTTAATGTGTTTTATTTTATTTTTTATTTTTTTAATTATTCAAAGAAGTTAGATTTAGATTTTTGTGAATCATGATAATGGGATTGTCTTTCGAATTAATCACATTATTTGCGATCCATTGAAGTATTAATTATTTGTTTTTATTTTATTGTATGTTAATTTTTATGAAATTTTTAATTTATTTATTTTATTTTAGTTTTTTTTTTTTAATTTTTAATTTTTGTGTATTTATTTATAAGATAAATATATATATATTATATATATATAGAATGGTTTGATTTTTGGTCTCTTTTTATATATTTTTTTCTATCTTCGACTTTTCTTTTTGTCATGTTGTTTAACTTTTTAATGTTTTAGTATATATTTTATTACTAGTTGTTTTTTTTTTGCCTCTTTTTTTTGTTTTTATTTTTTCTTTGTATTTTTCATTTTATGTATTTATATATTTAATTATAATTTTTGTATTTTGTATTTCTTTTTTTTTTTTGGTACAAGGTCTGTGTCGATCTTTGACTAGTAACCCAATCCCATTATGTGTAAATTTGATAGTTGATTTAAAATTTTCGTTATAATGGATCGAGTCCACCCTCGCAATGCGTCAATTTCATGGTTGGTCTTTAAGTTTTATTATAATGGGTCTAGTTCGCCTACACTGCGTGTCAATTTGATGGTTGAATTTTAAAATTTTGTTGCAATGTGTCAAGTTACCTTAGGTTAAGATTTTAAAATGCTATATTTTTAGCATTTAAAAAGGAAATTACTCTTCATATAATGGCTCTTTTATTCCGGTGTTCATTTTGAAAGTTTTCTTAGTCATAAATTTTTTCCATAATGCCATGGTTGAAATATTTTGAAAACTTATGGGTTTTTATAATCACAATCTTTGGTTTTAATTTTATGGTTGAAAAATTGTCAAAATTTTAAGGTTTTTTTAAGCCATGATATTTTATCTTTAATGCTATGGCTAAAAACAATGATAAGTATTTTTTCTTTAACACCATGGCTAAAAATTAATGGAATTTTAAAGCTTTTCAGAGATATGATATTTTATCTTTAATGTCATGCCTAAAAATCATTGGAATTTTAAGGATTTTCAAAGATGTGATATTTTATCTTTAATGTCATGTCTAAAACTTGTTGGAATTCTAAGGATTTTGGAGTCATGATATTTTATGTTTAACGTCATTATTAAAAAATGTTGAAAATTTATCTTAAAAAAAAGATGTTATTCGAGCATCAACACTTTTTGTTTACAGGGTCCTTTTTCGATAAAAAAATTGGTTTTCACGGCCATTTTAAAAAAATGTTGAAAATTTACCCGCGAAACAGAAAAAAAAAAAAAAAAAAAAAAAAGAAAGAAAAGAAAAAAGAAAAAAATAAAAAAGAAAAAAAGTGTTGATGCAACATCAACACTTTTCTTTTTTGGGCTATTTTTTCATGTTTTTTTGGGGTTTTTTTTGTTACAGTTCTCATTTTAAGTTTACAATTCCCATTTGATAGTCTACTTTGTTATAAATACTAGAGACAACTCATGGAAAGATTTAATCATTAATGGTTCTGATCAAAGTAATGTAAAAATTGTAGAAATTAGCACTTCTAAAACTCTGAAAACAACTATTTCCTTTCATTTGATTGGGAATAACAATTTCTCACTATTTTAAGGTAGAATCTTGATGCTTTTTCTTGGGATTACAAAGATGTGAAAGGAGATCACCCCTCTATCTATACTCATCATATATATACATTAAGGAGACCACAAACGTGTTCACCAACCTCAGAGAAGAATGAACCCTACAGTAAAGAAAATTGTAAAAGAGGAATGGTAGAAATCATTAGATGTAGGTTTTATCTACCTAATTTCAAATAGTGATTGGGTTTCACCTTTAGTAATTGTTCCTAAGAAGAATGGGAAATGGATAGTTTTGATTGATTATAGAGAATTTAATAAGGCCACTGTTTGGTAGCGGATCCCCCTATAACATGTTTTTGAGGCTTAAAGCCCGAGTTTTGGTCAATGTAATGTAAAAGACCCCGCAAAATGCAAGCGTGGAGTGTGAGAGTCTAGGTTTGTTCGCCCTGAAATAATGTAATTTAATATAGAATGTGTTGGCCTACCCATGGTCCACAAACCATGGGATTGTATAAATAAAACGAGGCTCTAAGTGTAAAAAGTAGTTTTTTTGAGGTATTAAGAAGTAATATAGGTTTTGAATGAAGAATTAAGCTCTGAGTCTGTAAGTTCGAGTCTAGGGTTGTAGTAGGAGGAAGAGGCTCTGTAACTGTATGCACAGAGGCCTAGTAGAGTCCGCAACTATGTGTGTGGACCCCTGCAACTGAGTGTGCAGGGAAGAGTTGGGATTGTATATGAATAGAGGATTAATAAAAGATAAGTTGAGTCTAAAATATTGTGCATCTGCTCATAGATCTGTGTGTTTATGCTTTTGTTGCATTTACGCATCCCTTTATAGTTTTATTATTTCACACACTTGTTATGAATTTTGAATGAATGATAAAAATATTGGGTACACTCAATTAAGTCAAGATCTATAATAATAACCTAGTAATGATATAGGATCTAGATAGTACCTCTTCCTGCTCTTTATAGAGCTGCACGGAAGCAGTCACACAAGGTGCAAAGGTCAGATGCTTGCGCGGAGCAGCGCAAGCGCACAGGTTGGGTTTGCGAACTTCCTAGACCTCATCAAGACATCCCTAGGGTGTGGAAACCTGGTTCTAGCACCCTCCCATACTACCTCGGGTGAGACCTCAGTCCTCGCACCGCGGGTTGTTTCTGAAAGGGCTGATATTTTTGGGATTTGTTTGGCTAACTCACTGCTAAACCTAAGTTAGGCCCCATCAAGCCAACAAATGGTTCTGTTGCTGGGACTGAGATCTACCTAAGGGATGTTTGATGTCGTGCCATTGGAGCCCTACGAAGAAAGAAATTGAAGAGTGGTTGGACAAAAAGCTCCATAAGTTCGTGACGCAGTAAAATAGAACTTCACAGATATCTGAGAAGAGGTGGTTGGATCGCTATGTATATACGGAAACCCATGAGATCTTTTTCGCATCCTTCCCTTCTGAACTGTATGAGCAGATCGCGAGGTTAGCCAATAGCCAAGGAAGGTATAAGCTTTATCAACCAATAGTGTGGACTCCAGAATTAGTGCGTAGACTAGAGACATCAGAATATAAGATTGCGCGAGCTATGGACCATTGGCTTGACCGGATAATAGGAGGGTTTATCACTGAATTTGTGATAGACATGATTATGAGCTACAACAAAGCCGAAAGACGTTTTCTCAAGGGACCACGAGGTAAGTACATCAAATCTTTGAATACTTGGATTAATATGTTGTTATGTGAAAAATGGGTGATGCTAATACATTAATGTTTGGAATGACGCGGAGCGAGAGAATCTACAAAGGTAGCAGGGAATTAGGAAATAGTCCCTTGATTTCACCTTTGCGAGAGAGCAAGGAAGAGCTCACTCGGGTCTCTCTAAGAAGTGCAGTGAGTTTGATAAGGCAGCGCGTTCCGCAGTTACCATCTCCACTTATGCCACCACTCGCTTCACCTCCTTCGCCTCCATCTTCGCCCACACTACCTCCACCAAACCAGAAGTTCAGTATGGCAAGCGCGATCAAGCTACCCATATTCAGAGGAGTAGGGAGTGAGGATTCAGATCAGTTCTGGTTTGTGGTAAGAGCAGTGTGGGAAGCACAAGCGGTCACGGATGAAAACATCAAGAAGGCTACGTTGGTGAGCACGCAGCAGGATTGCGCGTTGACATGGTTTATCAAGTACTCAAATGATCACCCAAATGTAGGAATAGTGGAGATCCAGAATGTGCTAAACAGAGAATTTAGCTGGCCGAAATCAAAGACGTGGTCAATCATCGATTTTAAGGAGATCGCAATGCTTCCAGGCGAGACCCTATAGGATCTCGATCAATGACTGAAGGGTACAATTTGCGAGGCTAATATGACGCTAACGGATACGCAACACTACGCGTGGTTTGTGGCATCCTTGATACCCCACCTGAGGAAGATGCTATCGCAGCAGAAGCTTTCAACCCAGGCCAAGCCGTTGGAAATGGATATGAGGTTGAATGAAATACCGATACAGGATCTAGGGCTAGGAGTTCAACAAATCCATGCACATCTACATACAAAATCTTTGCCTGGAACTGCAAAGCTTGAAACAGGATAGTGCTCTGCGGCTAGAGGCGCGTGAGGAAGTGTGGTCCATAAAATGTAAAGGCTAGGGCCATGACAACAATCACTATCTGTTATTCACGAACTACAATGCAGGAGGGGGGCCAATGCAATTGAGACTGGAGGCACAGACAGGGATGAGTGCGACACCCCCGCTATGGTGCGTGATTTGTCAGACAGGAGGAAAACACACGACAACCAATTGTCATCTGTTGCAGAAGTATACAAAGACTCTGCAGTAGTTGTTTTGTAATTTATGTAGGTCGGTGGGCCACGACAAGCATACTTGTCACAGCTACAAGTTGATGATGGAGTGAACCCCAACCTATAGAATGTAGACAGAAACGCGAGGCCTCGACCTAGTTGCGGGGATGGCGCGCGTTGGATTTCAGGGCCGAGGTCGAGGACGAGGAGGGATGGGCCCAGGAAGGGACCGCAAACAATTAATTTGTTATAATTGCGAAGGACCAGGGCACTACGCCCACAATTGTACCAACACAATGAGAATATCTTGTTCATACTATTCTCAGTTCGTTCGTGAAGCAGTGGATTGTCCTACATTGATCGCACAAAGGCATGAGAAAGGAGTACTCCAGCCTACTCTGACTCAAAATATTCAAATGATGAGTTTTGAAAAGTGTGAAGAAGACCCAAATGTGAATATGGTGCTCAGAAGTGGCGCAACCACAGGGGAAGATAAGGGGAAGCAACCCGAGGAAGATACATGGGTTCGTAAGGCTCCTACAAAGGAACTGGAGTTTGACTTGGAACACACAAAGGCGGCGTTTATGGAAGCTAAGAAGAGCTTCGCAGAGGCCTCTACTTCAGTTAGTAAGGATCAAATAGAGCCAGGAATGGATCCTTCTATGCTTAATACCTTTCTAGAGACATGCATGAAATTACTGTATGACAATAGGGCAGTTAAAGGACTACAAGAGCTGATTACTAGGTGTGCAGGGTCGGGTGAACCGCGTGTAGTCCGGAAACTGGGAAAGCATACATTGCGCACAAGAAGGGATATGAGGTTGACGACACAAATTGGTGAATATGAAATGGATCGGGTAATCTTGGACCTCGGGTCTGACGCGAATGTGTTACTTAAGTAGACATGGGAATGCATGGGTAGGCCTGCGTTACAGTGGTCCCCTTTTTAATTACGAATGGCGAACCAATAGAAGATTTTTCCCATGGGGAGGTTGCAAGGGGTAACAGTTGATATCAAAGGCATGAGCACGCAGACGGACTTTGAAGTGATAGAGATTGTTAATGACATCAATCCTTATCCCACGTTGCTAGTAATAGACTGGGACACTAATATGAATGGAGTCATCAACCTGAAGAAACAAAAGATGATATTCGAGAAAAAGTCCCTACTTGTAGTAGTTCTGCTAGATCCAGCCGAAGGAGCATGCTACACTGAACCTGTGTGCAACGATGACAGCGAAGATGAGCTAGATTGCATTTACCAGATAACGATGCAAGACTAGGATTAGGTGAACCTGACTACATATGGGAAGATCTCATGGGAACACGATAGTTGCTATACTTCAGATTCTAATGAAGAAGTAGACATTGGTAGAACCGGTTGCATGAAGTGACAATGCTAAATTGCAACATGATGATTAGATCACTGCGGTGTGTGACGAAATAAGCAAGTGAAATGCCAAAATATGATGGGGTAATAGTGGTGGATGAATTATTAGACAAATTTGAAAGTGCAGTACTAGACCAGTAGTAGTACTGTGCGCTGGAATGGGCGTTGCGCACGACACCTGCTTGCTAGTGGAGTACACATCAGGAGACCATTGAAAACTGGCGCGAATGTAGAAGATGGATGTGCTTACAGTTTCGGAGTCCCCAGCGTCGAACGAGAGTTGGAAAACCAAGACAATGCAGTTTGCGTGCCCACCTGTGTCGATGGGTGCAGACGTGCGCTATGCAAGCACATCCTTGACTAAGGATTGAACCAACTACAGCAGTAGGAAAAGCATCGCATACAGAAAAAGTTTTGTTAGTGCCTAAATCTACCTCAGGCTGAGAAAGGTAGGATCTAGGGTAACATCAATCCACGCTTAACCTAGTAGCTAGCCCTACTAGCTCGAGAGAGGGCTCTATCCTATCAATCTTAGCAAAGTATGATCAATAAGGGCTTGAGATGACTGATATGATGACTGATCTTAGGCTAGGTATGTGTGCAAAAGAGTTTGATTGAATTTAATGATGTTTTTGTTGGCTCAGAGGGAAAGGAAAATTTGGGTCTGGGGAATGAGGCTCAGTTTTGCATAAATCTCTATGGGGCAAGGTAGGCAACTGATTTGGTACTTCAAATTAAATGAGATGGAGAGATTTAGATAGGTGAGGAGTTAAAGAGGGCAAGAAAACCTCAGGGATCCTCTTCAAACAACTGAAAGCATCAAAAACTAAAGCAAACCCTAGGTAGAGCACTACAATTTCAATGGATTCTACCTTTACCCTTGTTTGATTTAGTTAAGAAGAAAAAAGATAGATAATGGCATACATAAAACATAAGTAAATTCATAATTACAGAAGAAAGCACTATACCAAGATAAAATGCCACATGAATCCCAAAGAGTGTTGCAAACCCTGGTATCTATTCCTTAGCCAAAACTGCTGGTATGAGTATACAATGAAGCTCCAAGATTTCTGAAAGTCCAACCATGCTAATGACTAAAAAGTTACAAGATATAGGCAACAAAAAACTCATCCTAGCCTCCAGGGGTCGAGCTCATAAGTTTAGGAGCTATTCCAACAAATTCTAATTTGAGAACTAAAAAGTAGGCATTGGAACAGCTTGCCTGTAAAAACTAGGGAACTGATTCATTCAGTTTCAAAATACCTTTTCGTGGATGAATCTACCTATATGAGTGAAAATTTAGCATAATTACATCAAGATCCATCAAATCACATTAAATTACATCATGAGTTTGATATTTAGAAGGAGAAAAGTCAAACTGTCAAGAAACTAGGCAAAAAACAGAGTATTTTGGCCAAAATAAGCAAAATTCCTCTAATATGTTGCGTTGATTTCCCTATGCATTGCACCTTTTTGCAGCTGATTTTGGAAGCCTTCCTGGTGTCCAAATTTTCTCCAAGTGGGTTGCTGGAAAGGTCTGCCTGTCTACTTTCCAGAACAAGTGGAATTTTTGAATTTGGCAACCATTTGCCCCTTCAAAACTGAGTTCTCCCAAAACTACTTCCTGTGTCTCCAAAAAGGGGTAGAAAGGTCATTTTTGAGGTGTTTTTGACCTTTTTGGAAGCTCAAAACCTGTCAAAATTTCTTGGCCATTAGTAGGCATGCATATTTTTCGATGACAAATCCAAAATGCTTATTTTTCATCAAAAGGAGACCCCCATCAAAAGCGAGCGCTAGGTGGCATGACGCATAGGGCAGAAATTTCTGTGTTTTAGCCCAAAATTTTCAAAAATGCAAAAAGTGTCCCAAATTTTTCAAAATTTGGGCTGAGTCTTCTCCATCAAGTGTTGTGTTGGGTTGATGAAGCCTCAACCAATATCTGAAGTCTATCTTGCTCCTTTAACCTCCTCGATGCCCTCTTCAACTTTGATTTCAGGCTCCTGATTCTTGCCTTGCACACTTTATTCCTCGCCATGTAATGAGAGGCCATATCTGTCAACAATGTCTTCTCCCTATTGGCCTTCTCTAACAACCTTTCTAAGTGGATATTAGCCCTCTCAAGCCAAGATTGCCGATTAGCATTGATTTCTTGCTCAAGTGTCGTGAGCTTCACCTTCCTCCTTTTGCCAGCTTGGCAGTTTTCTCGTATGTTTTGCAACTCCATAATCATTTGCTGATCCTCAAGCTGCTTGTTTCTTTGCTCCAGGTACTTTATTATCCACTTAGCTATTTCTAAGTTGAGGGACAAAGCATTGGTGTCTCCCTGTTGCTATTGGATGACCTCTTTGAGTTTTGAGCTTTGTGGGCCCAAATCAGTGTCATCATCCTCAATGAGAATGAAATCGGTCTCCTGCTCACCTAAAGGTCCCTCATCCTATGATGGCCTCTTGCCCTTGTCCTGAACCTGTTGTGCTGATGAAGGAAGCGAGACCCCTTCCACCCCGAGTGGATATAATACTCACTTTGTTGATGCGAACAACCGTCTAGTGCCCTTTTGATAGGTGACAAACACCGGCATACTAGCGATCTGTGTCTCATGACCCTCCTGCTGATGTGAAGGTCCACCTATCTCATGAAAAGCCTCTGGAGGTACCTGAGGAGCTGTGAAGAACACATGAGAAATGAAGTCCTCCCATGAGATTCCCTACAAACCAAGCTGATGTATGACCACAATTTTAATGAGAGCAAAATGATAGATACTACTAAACTACTGTTGAGGAGTCTTTTGTTGTACTAGGGTGGTCGTATTCTCAATATTTTGGCACATGAAGTAGGGGAGATTCATCATTCTCACCTTGGTAAAGTGCATCAACAGTCTTATATGATAGGCATATAGGCGGGAAAACCGGCCCTCACAGCTAAAATATTTCATTATAAGTTTCATCAAAGGGGCATATGAATCTTTCAGGTACCAAAAGGGAAAAACTCTGTGAGTTGTCTCAAATAACCGGGCTTGATGTATGGTTCATAATGTTCCCTGTCAATTTGCTACCTTTTATTCCATTGCTCTCCAATATTAGGAATACCGGTTGCTAGAGAAATAGACTCTGGTGTTAAAGTGAATGTTACACCAGCTAGAGTGGCTTGGCCATTATGTAGATGAAGCATAAACAACCGGGCTAACTCATGATGATACTGGATTCTAGCAACCATCTCATAGAATCCATAATAGGATTGGTGTTGGAAGCATGTGACAGCAAGAGGGCAGGCCTGCAGCTCAGCAAGTGTAGTAGGTTCCTCTCATATATGTTTTCCTCCTTTATGAGGTCTCCTTGGTGCATGTATTTCGGTAGGAGAGTCACTGTGTGTCTCTTCATCACGGTCATATGAAGGATCAAACTCCATGTTTGCTAGTGAGTGAGTTTTCTTGATGAGTAGTAGGAGATTTATGGTGTTTTTAATTTTTTTCCACCAAGGGTAAAAATATATGAGGGACTGTGGGGAGAGAGAGTATGAGCGGTTTTGAGACTGTTAGGACAGGGTTTTGTTTGCGAAATAGGGGATTAGGGAATAATATGTAAGCTTAGGGACAACAATTAGGGCTTGGGGATTTGTAGTTATGATTTGGGAAAATGGGAATTAGGGATAGGAGTGAATGAATATGGGAGTTAAGGAATGAGTGGATGAACTAGGAAAATAAATGGAGGAGCCAAAGAATAAGGGAATCGTGGAGTAGAATTGGCAGCAGAATGACAAATGCAAACCCTAGGCAATCATTTTTTGAGAAATTGAAAAGAGGTAAGGTTTGATTTTTGTCACACTAAACCACCATAAATTTTTAAGAAAAACTCTTTCACTAGCAAGGAAGAGGGCTTGACTTACTTTCACACTAGAAGATTTGAGCAATTTTGGAAATTTGAGGGAGTTTATGATGAAATCGGGATTGGCAGCTCTATGTGTCGTGCCACAAACCCAACGCACCACGCCTCCTGTATGTGCCGCGTCAGTATAAATTTAAAACTGTGGAGGGCGACCCAATGCGCCACGCCACTTGTATGTGCCGCGTCTCTCACCCAATGCACCGCGCCTCCAAAACTGGAACTCTTTGCTACGATTTTGCTTCCTTTCTCCAACACGACCTTCACTTTGCTCAATATTTCTTCCTTGAGTGCCAATGAGCTTTTTGAATTGTAAAGAGGATTTATATACAAGAGATTTTGATTTTTCCTTCATAAAACCCACTTTTATAATGTTTGCAATGTGACTTACTTTTTCAACTCTGTTTTTGGGCAGTTTACTTTATTTGTGCCTTTGATAAACTGAATGACTTGATTTTTTGTTTTCCTTACAAGGGATGGAGCTGCTGAAGCTTGGCAAGGTGACCAGGGTTTCCACTGAAGTGATTTACATACAAGAGAACTGAAATTACATGACTTTATACAACAAAAACCTAAAATACTTTGTTTTCCTCAAAATAGGATTTTGAGGAAAAATACATTTCTGAGCAATTGATTATGAAATTATTGGTACCAGAACTTTATTCAACCTCCTCATGCACTTGCTGGCTATTATTGGACATTTTGAATACCTTTCTGATGAAACCCTAGACCTAATGAAACTGAAACCCTAGAAATGGCTCGTGCAAATTTAAAGACAAAAAATGCCTGCAGATGACCTTGATGAATGGAAATGGGCCAGCAGATAAAGGACATGAGGGAAAATGTACAACAAGCCACTACCGTCAGATGGTCAATGCTCCTAATGGAATGTAGCTGACTGAGCGAGACACTTAATATGCAATGCAACAAGAGATTTTGATCTATGACAGAGGGATGAAGATACCGACACTAACACTAGCTCCAATGGTGATGGTAGCTCCTTGGAGTTACCAAGAACTACAGAACTCTAGGAAAGCAGGAAGTGCCTTTGCCCATTGTGCTATGGAGTCAATAACTTTGACAAACAAAAACCAAACTCTTGACTCAAAACATAACTCAATTATAAATACTGAAAACTGACTCGATACTAAACTGACTAAAACAAAAAAAAAATGACTCATGACTTAACTAAAACAAGTACTTACAAAGATTTTTGAATGGTAGTAGTGCATCGAGATTTGAGGGCTTCAAATCATGATGAGAGCCACCTGCCTACTGATGAAATATGTACGATAATGTGTAGTGAGCCTTCTAATGTAACCAATCCAGTAGATGGCTACATACCGAAATTCTGCTCTCACTTTTCCCGAGCAGGTAGAACGATGTACATGTAGGCAACTCAAAATAAGAACTGAAACAAAGGCTTATGCTAATGAACCATGCAACATTCATCTTCTCTAGTTCTTTCAAAAGAATGTCGAAAGGATCTTGAAAGTCCTGAAGCACTAGCTTGGCTTGAGATCCAGCAGCAAAAATACAAGTACTCCCTTCATTCTGATCTGAAAGAACAACTGGTTGCCGAGAGATGGGAAGGCACAAAGAGTTATAAGCTTCTACCATCTGAGTGTTAGCTGTAAATTCCTTGACCATGAGAAATTCTGGCATACTATCTCTCTCAAGCTCATATTCCTCAATTTCATGGTCTAGGTCATTCTTAAACAGAAAACAATCGTCAATATTATCAAACATGACAGCCTTATCATTTTCATGAAATAAAATATTATCTGTTTGCTGATCTATAACTCTAATTTCAAGATTGTCATCATTTTCAAAAGAAGAAGAAGTTTCACCAACACCTTCTTGACCATGTGCACACTGCAAATCTGCATTAGCTTGGGCTGGAACTTGACCTTTCAGGAGTAGATCTATTTCATCCTCAAATAAAGTAGATAATACTTTTTGTTTCATTTTGCTCCAGCAAGTATTGTCTTCTTGACATAACATTTCTAGACATGAAAAACCTGACTGACAGTCCTCAATTCCTTGATCTTCTGAAATTTGAAAACATTGTTGATCATCTTCATATGACATGGCAATCAAATTATCATTTACCACTGAGTTATCGAAAGAAGATTTTTCACTTACTTGAACAAAGGTTTCATCTTGTTTTTCATAAAATGACTGGATTACCTCCTCATGAAGGCCTTGTTCTAATGAAATGAGAACACTTGGGTCAATAACTCTATCTTCTTCTTTCCAGATGATCTCAACAATAGAGGTCTCCTTCATGGGATTCAGACCAAGGTACTCTTGATCATCACGATCTAAATCTAGATCTGAAATAGCCGACTTGACTTTATCACATTTTGACTTTGTAACTTGACTTTCCTGCATACTATCTTCTTCTATGGATAGATCTAAAATAAAACCCTCTCCTTCATCATTTTCCACGGTAGTAAGATCTTGATCCAACTGCAAATTTTCTTGCGCATCTTGATAAGTATCTTCTAAGCTCTTTTTATGCTGCTGAAATGGATTTTCATACAGGGCTTCCATGATTTCATCGTCCATGAAGTCATCATCTTCATAACTTTTTTCAATATTTTCAATAAAACTATGAACATGGCTACAACAGTCCTGAACTAAGGTTAAGGATGGATAAGATTCTTTTTACCTCTCAAAGAACATGGCATGCAAATCCTTTAAACACTAAATACAAGTAGGCAGTAAACTTTCATACCAAGATCGGGCTTCACCTTCTAGAGTGGCCATGAATATCTTCATCAAGAAATCTTCAGGGAAATCAACCTTCAACTTTTGAATATGTATGTGAAATCTAACTAGATGTAAAGCAACATCCTTCCTATCATCATCTTTAAACGTAGGCAAATTCCTTTTCCAATCTACCTTAGGAATTTTATTTGGGAAACCTGGAATGTGATCTCTGCTCATGGGAGCATATCTTCGATCCAGCAAAACCATTTTGATAACAATGAATTCACTAAGAGATTCTTCAGGCTACTGGTTCTTAAAGAGTAGAGTTGCCACAAAAACTTTGAACCTTGGGATTTTCGACACTGGAGTCGCCAGGTGAATGATTTCAGCCTTCTGATGTTTGATTGTTGTCCACCATCAACAATTAGATCTGAACTTGATTACATTTTACTGAGGAAACTAGATGTTCAGTTCATAAACTAAAGCGGAGATTGACAGAAGCAACATTCATCTACTATGCACTTGCAGAGCAAGAGCAATTCGAAGGCTACCTGGCTAACTTCAGGCTCCGTCTGTAGTTTATAAAACGAAGAACACTAATAAACAAACAATTTATTCCCTAGTGGAGTCGCCACTATGTTAGTGCCTAAATCTACCTCAGGCTGAGAAAGGTAGGATTTAGGGTAACATCAAACCACGCTTAACCTGGTAGCTAGCCCTACCAGGTCGGGAGAGGGTTCTCTACTATCAATCTCAGCAAACTATGATCAATAAGGGCTTGAGATGACTGATATTAGGCTAGGTATGTGTGAAAAATAGTTTGATTGAATTTAATGATGTTTTTGTTGGCTCAGAGGGAAAGGTAGATTTGGGTCTAGGGAATGAGGCTCAGTTTTGCATAAATCTCTATGGGGCAAGGTAGGAAATTGATTTGGTACTTTAGATTAAATGATATGGAGAGATTTAGATAGGTGAGGAGTTGAAGAGGGCAATAAAAACTCAGGGATCCTCTTCAAACAGCTAAAAACATAAAAAACTAAAGCAAACCCTAGGTAGAGCACTGCAATTTCAATGGATTCTACCTTTACCCTTGTTTGATTTAGTTAAGAAGAAATGAGATAGATAATGGAATACATAAAACATAAGTAAATTCACAATTACATAAGAACACTATACCAAAACAAAATGCCACATGAATCCCAAAGAGTGCTGCAAACCCTGGTCTTTATTCCTTAGCCAAAACTGTTGGTATGAGTATATAATGAAGCTCCAAGATTTCTCAAAAGTCCAACCATGCTAATGACTGAAAAATTACAAGATATAGGCAACCAACAACTCATCCTAGCCTCCAAGGGTTGAGCTCATAAGTTTATGAGTTGTTCCAACAAATTCTAAACTAAGAACTAAAAAGTAGGCAGTGGAACAGCTTGCCTTTAAAAACTAGGGAACTGATTCATTCAGTTGCAAACTACCTTTTCATGGATGAATATACCTTTATGAGTGAAAATTTATCATAATTACATCAACATTCATCAAATAACATTAAAGTACATCATGATTTTGACATTTAGAAGGAGAAAGGTCAAACTATCAAGAAACTAGGCGAAAAACAGAGTATTTTGGCCAAAATGAGCAAATTTCCTCCAATGCACCACACTGATTTCCCTATGAGTAGTGCCTTTTTGCAGCTACTTTTGGAGGCCTTCCCGGTGTCCAAATTTGCTCCAAGTGGGCTTGTAAGGTCTACCTGTCTACTTTTTAGAAAAAGTGGAATTTTTGAATTTTTCCTCCATTTTCCCCTCCAAAACTTATTTCTCCCAACACTGCTTCTTGTGTGTCCAAAAAGGGTCAAAAAGGTCATTTTTGAGGTGTTTTTCACCTTTTAGGAAGCTCAAAACCTGTCAAAATTTCTTGGCCATTAGTAGGCATGCATATTTTTCCATAAAAAATCCAAAAATTCTGAGTTTTCATCAAAAGGAGACCCCCATCAAAAGCGAGTGCCAGGTGGCGCGGCGCATAGGGCAGAAAATTATGTGTTTTAGCCCAAAAATTTCAAAAATGCAAAAAGTGTCCCAAATTTTTTGAAATTTGGGCTAAGTCTTCTCCATCAAGTGTTGTGTTGGGCCAAGGGTGCCCTAGCCAATATCTAAAGTCTATCTTTCTCCTTTCGCCTCCTTGATTCCCTCTTCAACTTTGCTTTTAGGCTCCTGATTCTTGCCTTGCACACTTTATTCTTCACCATGTAATGAGAGACCATATGCCTCAATAATGTATTCTCCCTATTTCCCTTACATAAAAACCTTTCTAAGTGGATATTAGCCCCCTCAAGCCAAGATTCCCTTTCAACATTGATTTCTTGCTCAAGTGTTGTGATCTTCACCTTCCTCCTTTTGGCAGCTTGGTGATTTTCTCGTATGTTTTGCAAATCCATAATCATTTGCTGATCCTCAAGCTACTTGTTTCTTTGCTCCATGTACTTTATTATCCACTTATCTCTTTCTAAGTTGAGGGACAAAGCATTGATGTCCACCTATTTCTCTTGGATGACCTCTTTAAGTTTTGAGCTTTGTGGGCCCAAATCAGTGTCATCATCCTCAATGAGAATGAAATTGGTCTCCTTCTCACCTGAAGGCCACTCATCCTATAATGACCTCTTGCCCTTGTCCTGAACCTACTGTGCTGATGAAGGAAGCAAGACCCCTTCCACCCTGGGTGGAGATAATACTCTCTTTGCTGCTACAAACAACCGTCTGGTGCCCTTTTGATAGGTGACAAACACCGGCATACTAGCGGTCTGTGTCTCATGCGCCTCCTGCTGATGTGAAGGTCCACCTGTCTCATGAAAGGCCTCTGGAGGTCCTTGAGGAGCTGTGAATAACTCATGAGAAATGAAGTCCTCAGATGAGATGCCCTGCAAACCAAGCTGATGTATGACCACAATTTTAATGAGAACAAAATGATAGATACTATTAAGCTGTTGCTGAGGAGTCTTTTGTTGTACTAGGGTGGTCATCTTCTCAATATTTCGGCACATGAAGTAGGGGAGATTCATCATTCTCACCCTGGTAAAGTGCATCAATAGTCTGATATGATAGGCATATAGGTGAGAAAACCAGCCCTCACAGCTGAAATATTTTATTATAAGTTTCATCAAAGGAGCATATGAATCTTTCAGGTACCGAAAGGGAAAAACTTTGTTGAGTTGTCTCAAATAATCGAGCTTGATGTATGGTTCATAATGTTCCCTATCAATTTGCTTCCTTTTATTCCATTTCTCTCGAGTATTAGGAATATCGGTTGCTAGAGACATAGACTACGGTGTTAAAGTGAATGTTACACCAGCTAGAGTGGCTTGGCCATTATGTAGATGAAGCACAAACAACTGGGCTAACTCATGATGATACTGGATTCTAGCAACCATCTCACAGAATCCTTAACAGGATTGGTGTTGGAAGCATGTGATAGCAAGAGGGCAGGCCTATAGCTCAGCAAGTGTAGTAGGTTCCTCTTGCATATGTTTGCCACCCTTATAAGGTCTCCTTGGTGCATGTCTTTCGGTAGGAGAGTCACTTTGTGTCTCTTCATCACGGTCATATGAAGGATCAGACTCCATGTTTGCTAGTGAGTGAGTTTTCTTGATGAGTAGTAGGAGATTTATGGTGTTTTTAATTTTCTGCCACCAAGGGTAAAAATATATGAGGGACTATGGGGAGAGAGAGTATGAGGGGTTTTGGGACTATTAGGACAGGGTTTTTTTTGGGAAATAGGGGATTAGGAAATAATATGTAAGCTTAGGGATAGCAATTAGGGTTTGAGGATTTGTAGTTAGGATTTGGGAAAATGGGAATTAGGGATAGGGGTGAATGAATATGGGAGTTAGGGAATGAGTGGATGAACTAGGAAAATAAATGGAGGAGTCAAAGAATAAGGGAATGGTGGAGTAGACTTGGCAGCAGAATGACAAATGCAAACCCTAGGCAATCATTTTTTGAGAAATTTCAAAGAGGTAGGGTTTGAGTTTTTTCACACTAAACCACCATAAATATTTAAGAAGAACCCTTTCAATAGCAAGGAAAAGGGCTTGACTTACTTGCACACTATAAGATTTGAGCAATTTTGGCAATTTGAGGGAGTTTATGATGAAATCGGGCTTGGTAGCTCTATGCGTCGTGGCACAAACCCAACGCACCACGCCTCCTGTATGCACCGTGCCAGTATAAATTTAACACTGTGGAGGGTGGCCTAATGCGCTGTGCCACTTGTATGTGCCGCGTCTCTCACCCGATGTGTTGCGCCTCCAAAATTGGAACTCTTTGTTGCGATTTTACTTCCTTTCTCCAACACGACCTTCACTTTGCTTAATCTTTCTTCCTTGAGTGCCAATGCGGTTTTTGAATTGTAAAGAGGATTTATATACAAGAGCTTTTGATTTTTCCTTCATAAAACCCACTTTTATAATGTTTGCAATGCGACTTACTTTTTCAACTCTGTTTTTGGGTAGTTTACTTTATTTATGCCTTTGATGAACTGAATGACTTGATTTTTTATTTTCCTTGCAGGGGATGGAGTTGTTGAAGCTTGGCAAGGTGACCAGGGTTGCCACTAAAGTGATTTACATAGAAGATAATTGAAATTACATGAATTTATACAATACGAACCTAAAATACTCTATTTTTCCTCAAAACAGGATTTTGAGGAAAAATACATTTATGAGCAATTGATTATGAAATTATTGGTACTGGAACTTTATTCAACCTCCTCATGTGCCGGCTGGCTGTTATTGGACATTTTGAAGACCTTTTTGATGAAAACCTAAAAATGGCTCTTACAAATTTAAAGACAAAAAGTGTCTGCAGATGACCTTAATGAATGGAAATGGGCCAGCAGGTAAAGGACATGAGGGAAAATGTACAACAAGCCACTACCGTCAGATGATCCATGCTCCTAATGAAATGCAGTTGACTGAGTGAGACACTTAATATGCAATGCAACAAGAGATTTTGATCTCTGACGGAGGGATTAAGATACCGACACTAACAAGTTCCACATAGAAGCATTCAAGAGGGTATGCGAGATCATGAATAAGGTTCACCAGGCCAGACGGACTGATTGGGACCAGTGCGTACCAGCAGTTCGATGGGCCTCTAGGGCCATGTACAAGACTCTAAGCATAGAAATGATCCTAAAGATGATAGACAGAATCGAGGCCATAGGTTTGGGAGGAAGGAATCCTCACATAAGTGGAATGAGTCATAAGGACCAGGACGAAGGAATTTTACCGCTACGTGGGGCTAAATGTATGCAAATTTAGGAAGCCATTCGGCAAGGGCACTTGAAAATTCACGAACTCGAAGAAGATCGAGTACGGCTAAGGAATAAAAGCAGGATCGTGGATGCAAAATTAACAGACTAGAAATCGAAATTACACAGGAAGGCCGCACTGAGAAACTAAGCCCGACGGAATAAAAGTTAGGTAGGCACACTACTGCATTGGAAGGATTTGGGGTTTTTCTACCATGGCTATGGCCGCACCTCACTAGACAGAGGAATTGGGGGAGCACACCATGTAACGAAGAACGTGAAGCATTGACTAACATCAGGGTAATTGTGGGGTACCCACAGACTAGGATGGAAGGTGCAGGGAAGCCTCACGTGGGTGGAGTAACCACCTGACTATCCGTAGAAAGCATAGTCTCATCGCTCCAAGAAGTTGGAGGAGAGCGTAGGACTATAAAAGAGTCTGTATGGAAGCAGTGAGATAGGAGGACTACACGTAGGGCTAGTCTATCCCAAAGGTCACACCCGTGCCTGGGAGGCCACGCTGTCACGTAGTTAGACTGGAAAGTGACCGTTGGGGTCACTGTTCATGACAACATATCTCATTTAAGACAATAAGGAGTGGGCGGTGGGAAATTAAGACACAGCGTCAGAACTCAATTTGAAACGATCTACCGCTAGTATGGCTTTAATGAGCTAAATTAGTGGGAATGGTTGAATTTGAGTTTTGGCAGGCCTATAAATACCAGAAGGTCCTCCACCAAACAATCCTTAGCATCTTGAGAATTCAGTTATTGAGTATGGAATTTATGGCTTTAGAGGCTTTGAAAGAAATTTCAGTGTTTGAAGCATTGTTGAAAGAGACACAGGACCTTCTGAGCAGAGCAATGTCGAGTGCTAAGGAATCTGCACCAAGCCCTACATCACCGATGTGGGATGCGCTGGAAATACCAAAATCACCCCTAACACTGAGGACTAAAAAGGACCCACAAGGAGTAGGACCAGTTTGTATGTCTCCCCACAACCCGCAGTTTGTTAAGCTATCTATGGAGGAGAAGGGTAAAATAGTTAATATTGAGAGAAATGATGAGGAGGAGGATTTCCAGACATTCATAGAAGAGATTGAACTAGAGGTAGAAATGGAGGAAGACATCCCGCCGGTATGCACCACAACAAAGCTGCCCAAGTATGTCCCTCCATGAAAAGGGAGGGTAAAGGTACCTAAAGATTTGGATATCGTTAAAAGTGCACGCAAAACCCTATTCCTCCCCAAGGGAATTCTTTTTGAAGGTTTAGCTGTGGGTTGTGTACCCATGATGAAGTTTGAAGACTGGGACCTCATGGATAGTGAAAAGTTCCCTCATTTGGAAACTAGCCAATTGATGAAACAGAGAAAGGAGGGGGCAGTTACAGAGCTGCAACGATGGAAATGGATCTGCGGGGTGGAGGAGGCCGGGCTACTCCACCTCCTATGGATTGAACACTTTCATCAGACACCAATCACGATGTTTGTCAGCAGGAAACTACTTTTCCTCGTACATGGTGGGTACTTGTGCCTAGAGGAGCCCATTCCCATCACAACAAAGCTTATTCATAAGATTTCTCGACTTCCTTGTATGGGAAGGGACCCCACGGAAATAGTTGGCATAGGTGGAGACTTAGCGATTGCAGAGGCCATGAAAAAGAAATATAAGTTGGAGAAAAATCAGAGGGGTTATGTGATTACTAGCATTCAAAAAAAAGGTGTCCGAGTTGCCACCCAGTTGCTAGCAGGAAAAGTGATGAGAAAATGTCATGGCAACAAGGTACCAGAAATGGTCATCGCACTAGCCAAGCAATGCATAGAAGGGGTACGGTTCAACTGGGCACAGTTCCTCTATGAGGAGTTCCTGATGAATTGCAAGGTGGCCCAGGAGTAGGGTAAGACCTTCAACTACGCGTGGTTGCTCTTATCCATCCTGTTGGTGGCAGGAGAATTACCTGAGGATAGTCAATTTCCTCCCCTTGACTAGGACTTGCCAGAGGCAGCAAAATATGCGTTGCTCTGGGCAACAAGGCATGCCACACGCATTTGTGAGATCAAGATCTTCTGGATACTCATGGAGGCAACCATACGGTTGGGGATCAACAAGCGGCCGTGCCTATCCCCCACAGTATACGATAGTCTGTGGAGCTTTCAAAACTTTAAAAATGATATGCATAATGTGTATATCAGGGTGTGGAAGGATTTGAAGCAGAAATGGACTGCACTCCCCTTCATCGCAATTGATTACGTTATCTTTGCGGTGCACGACTCATGCCCACCGGAATGGCGCACACCATATCTGGCGGTGCGTGATGAGACGACGATTCAAAAACAAAAGGATGCTGCCAAGCTGCAAGCACAACAGAAGTGGAACAAGCAGCTAGCTACAGAAGTACGGGCTTCCGGTGATGCAGCGAAGGTCACCGCGAAAAAGGCAATAGCAGCACTGTTGGGTTGTGTTATATTCTTTCCACAACTAGCCCACGTAGTTAACTGGGGGGTTGGGGGGGGGGGGGCAGAGCCCCCCTTCATTGTGCTGAATGTGTGTAGGGGGGGGGGGGTGACAAGGGGTTTGAGGCGTACTCGTTTTGGACACTATGTTAGGGTGGACAGACCCACCTATGGTTTTGTGCATGATTTTCGCACATGTTTTTTGGATGTGATGGTTTTCAGTCCATGGTGTTGGATGCGATGGTTTTTTGATCCATGGTATTGGATGCTTCAACATGTATAAATATGTATGATAACATTGAAAGGAATATAATGAAAAATCAAGTTGGTAGTGTTAGTCTTGGGATCTAGGGGAAAATCTCTGTGTATATGTGTTTTATGTGTTATGCTCTTGCATTTTTTATTTTAAGTGTGTTAGAATTCATATGCAGGTAATTTCTGTACGGGATTAAAACCTACATTTGGTATGAAAGTTATTTTGGCTTCAAGGGGACACCTTTGTTGCTGAGGGATTTCGCTCGGGCCTATGATAGAACTTGTTCAGTGGGAGATCTGTGAGATCAATTCTGGTGGTGAAAGAAGATGATGACTAGTGGAAAGATAGAGATTGAGAAATTTAATGGTAAGAGTTTTGAGTTGTGGAAGCTCAAGATGGAGGATCTGTTGGTGGATAAAGATCAGTGGATCGTTGTAGATCCGAGTACTAAACCAACATGAGTGTTTGATGAAGAATGGAAGAAGTTGGATCAGAAGGCAAAGATCACAATAAGATTGTGTCTCAGATTCAATATTGCTGAATGTATCAAGGGAAACTATGGCGAAGGCTTTGTGGGACAAGTTAGGGACTTTGTACCAATCTAAGTCTCTGGTGAATAAACTGTTCCTACGGAAAAAGCTATATAACCTAAGGATGAAAGATGGAGACTTCGGTGAATAGAGCATCTGAATGCATTTAATACTATGGTAAGTCAGTTAGCATCTGTTGATATTAAAATTTTAGATGAAAATAAGTGCATTGGTTTGGTTGTGTTCTCTACCAGATTTGTGGGATAGTCTGGTTATTGCAATAGGTAGCAATGCAACTACCTTGTAATTTGATGAAATAGTCTCAGCCTTGCTGATGGAGGAGATGAGATGGAAAAATATGGAGAGCTAGAATGGTGATGCCTTGTCTATATGAGGACGGTCCCAGAACAAAAACAAAAATAAGTCATCGATTGGGAGATCTAAATCTAGAGGGAGATCTAAATCTCCAGGAAAACCTGTAAAGGTGGTCTGCTAGAAATGCAGAAAGGAAGGCCACTTTAAAAGGGACTGTAAATCTAAAGCTCCTGACAAAGGAAAGGGATCTGATGAAGCTCCTTCTGCATAGGCGAAAACCACCTCAGATGAAGGTGGGGATGTTTACTTGGCTTCTTCAAGTACACATGTAGATCATGAGGCATGGTTGATTCACTCAGGTGCATCCTTTCACTTCACTCCCCATAGAGAGTGGTTCTGTGAGTATGATAAATAAAATGGTGGTGATGTCTTCTTGGGGGACGATAGGAAGGCTAGAACCACTGGTCATGGAAAAGTAAAGTTGAAGTTGCAAGGTGGAAGGGTTAGAAGACTTCTTGGTGTTCTGCATATTCCTGCATTGGCCAGAAATCTGATTTCTGTAAGCAAATTGGATGATGCAGGTGTAAAAACAGTGTTCGAGAAGGATACCTGCAAGATGGTTTAGGGAGCATGGCTATTGACCTGGGGAGTTCAGATTAGAACTCTATAAAAGCTGCAAGGTAGCACTATTGTTGATGTGTGCAATAGTTCCGTGGTTCCTGAAAGTGGAGCAGAAAATCTAGTGGTCTCTGGAGAGAAGACCATGTTGTGGCATCAAAGGCTTCGACATATTGGAGAGAAGGGCCTTCAAATACTTCATAGTAAAGGTATGAGTAATAGCTCTCTAGATTTTGATTTCTATGAAAATTGTGTATATGGGAAACAAAATCGGGTGAGTTTCCCCTATGGTAGTAAGAAAGTGAAACAAATTTAGAGCTTATGCACAGTGATGTGTTTGGACCTGTGAAGGTTACATCACTAGGTAAGTTTGTGTACTAGGTTTAAATAATTTAAGGCTCTAGTGGAAAACGAGACATAGAAGAAGATAAAGGTGTTGAGGACAGGTAGTGGTGGAGATTTTTGCAGCAAGGAATTTAAAGAATTCTGTAACAAGTGTGGTATATCATGGCAGAAGACTACTCCATATACACCTCAACAAAATGGAGTTGCAGAAAGAATGAATAAGACGTTGATGGAAAGGGCAAGATGCATGTCCAGTGGTGCCAGGTTAAGACAGGAATTCTGGGCAGAGGCGGTGGATACTGCATGTTACCGGGTCAACAAGCCACCTTCATCAACGTTGGAGGATAAGACTCCACAAGAGGTATGGACTGGTAAGAAACCCTGTCTTTCACATTTGAGGGTGTTATCACTCAGGTTTTCCTAGAAGTTGTGTAAGAGGAAAGTATACCCGAGGTAACCACAAACCAACCTTTTAGATGTAGAATCTAGCCAGTCTGCATCCAGAGAGGGCTCTCTCTTTATGATTTATCTTTGTTCTTGGAAGGTTTTAGGCTAGTTATAGATTCAAGAGTTTGTTTTGGGAAAATGGTGGAATCCACAAACTAAGGGAAAGATTGAGAGCTTTCAGTCCATTGGGCTATGGAGTCAAAGGATGGCTTTACTGGATTTCTATTCTAAGCACAAGATGGTATTACAGAACAAGATAGCTAGACAGAGAACAATCCTTAAAATTTAAAGTGGATGGGATGAATTTGAAGGGATGAAAGGCAACTAAGAGTCTTTCACCATGTCCAAAAGAAAGAAATGAAATGACTACAAACAAAGAGCAATGAAGAATCCTTTTTTATAGTAACCAACAATGTTTAAATTAGTAAAGCAAGAGCATTTAAGAATTCATGCTTATAACTAATTTAGAGGAAAACATCAAGAATAATAACATTTGGAAACAGAGTACAATTAAGCAAATTCTGTTTCAATCTCTTATGCAAATTATTCGGGAATGGATATGATGGTATTATGTGTTTAATATTAGTAAAGCAAAAGCATTTAAGAATTCATGCTTATAACTAATTTGGAAGAAAAAATCAAGAATAATAACATATAAAAACAGAGCACAATTAAGCGAATTCTGTTCCAATCTCTTATGCGAATTATTCATAAATGGATATGATGATATTATAGACTGATATAAAATTTCAGAGAAAGGGTAGAAACACTTATTGAACTGCTGTCCAACACATGAATCCTGCAACAAGTCCTATGCTTTAAATCCTCATCCAGCCAAGCCACGAAAAATTTCTCCAAGCGCTTTTATTTTGAAGTTTCAATGTTACAGCCAAGTAATGGAATCCCGCTCAATGCTTCCAAGAGTGGAGTATTTATATTAATTCTAAACTAAAATATCTTAAAACAAATATCAAAATTGGTTCACAAATCTCTCCAACTATTTACATAAATAGAACTTAATTAAATGACATTCAAACTAATGCATCTATTTGGCACTATTTTGTATGGATAGGTGATGACAAAGAGAAGAATTCGAATTCGATCCAACTCTTAGTTGATGATGAGGCATCCAAGTCACTAACTGTTTCCTTTCTTTGTGCAATCTGCTCCAACAATTCTGCAAACTTGGGGTCCAATGATATTTTTGTATTTCTCAATCCGTAATAGATATGTAAAATGTGAAAGCAGTTATTTTATATCAATATGTTGGTGAGATAAACCTCTTTCATTTTCCCAAAATTCGTCTCCAGCTATGCATAATAGTCTCTGTAAAAAATATGTGTAAAATAGAGTTTTACAGAGTCTGAAAAATGGCCTGTAAAGATGCGCATGTATATCTCATTATAAAATCACTGTGAAAACACTGAGATATTTTTTTGTAGATGGGTATCTTAGGAACAAAAACCTCTTTCATTTTTGTATGAAGTATTTTGGATTGGCCAAAATACTCTCTGCAAAATGATGACTTAAACTGAAATTTTCTGCAAAAAGTGATTTCCAACATTGTTTAATATTTCCAAAACCATAATTGTTGTTAGAAAGGTGAGAGAGGTTTTTGTAGATGGCCCTCTTAAGAACATAAACCTCCTTCATTTTTTTAAAATTCATCTTGGTTTGATCACAATATTTTCTGCAAAACTATGACTAAAATATGCAAGTTTTGCAAAAATGTTCCTTCTTGTTATGTTTTTTCATCTTTTTACTTTCTTTCTCTTTTGACTGTTTTACTTTCACTTTAGACAAACCTAAATATTGGTGAAAGTATTATCATCTCTTTTTACCATTTTATTGCCTTCTGTATTCACTTTTACTGTTTACCTTTGACTGCTCTGTAACTTCGTTTTAACTTTCACTGACTTTTACCTGATACAATTTAACCACTGATACTCTTTAACCACTGATACTCTTTAGCTGTTATGCTTTCTAACCTCTGTTTGAATAAATCTGATAACAATCTTGGAGTAAACAAATCTTATGACTAGTATTAAGACTTTTTATCCAAGGATGTGATCTTCTGATTACCTCTTCAGGGGACAACCGAGTAGATTTTTCAAGCAATTCCCCAATGGACAAGGGAGTGAGGTTTTGACCAGGTTCAAGATGGAGCATCATATTTATAGCTTAGGGAGTAATGGGGAAAAGAACACTCTGGTCAGGGGATATTACAACTCTTTGAGTCAGATCATAGTTAGAATGGCAGTAATGGATGATTTCTGGGAAATAAATGACTGAAGGAATGAGATACCTTGGGAGATTGGATTCCCACAACCCTATAAGATCGTGCCCCTTTGAGTATTCATCTCTACAGCGACAATAGCTCAATAGGGGACTTTCATCAAAATGCAGGTCTTTAATTTGGAAATCTTCATCTATCAAAGGTAAATATTCCAATTCATGGTGAGGAGCATTCAGTGGAGTAATATTCAGAGCTGCCGACACCTCCATTTTGGTTCTTGTGGATTCAAAATGGAGGTTTCAGATGTGGGCCCGTCAGGCTTTAAATCATTTTAAGGTTTAATCTAAT
>APFE030536103.1:195109-216660 GCA_000404065.3 Pinus taeda | reverse complement strand
ACATGTTTTTTGGACGCGATGGTTTTTGGTCCATGGTATTGGACACGATGGTTTTTCAGTCCATGGTATTGGATGCTTCGACATGTATAAATATGTATTATAACATTGAAAGGAATATAATGAAAAAACAAGCTGGTGGTACTGGTTTTGGGATCCAGGGGAAAATCTTTGTGTATATGTGTTTTATGTGTTATGATATCGCATTTTTAATTTTATGTGTTTTAGAATTCGTATGCGTAGAACAGATGGATGTGAAGACAACATTTCTTCATGGGGATCTGGAAGAGGAAATAAATATGAAGCAACCTGAAGGCTTTGCAGTGAAGGGTAAGAAAGAATTGGTATGCAACTTAAAGAAGTCCCTGTATGGGTTAAAACAATCACCAAGGATGTGGTATTAGAAATTTGATACATTTATATGGGGACTTGGCTTCACCAGAAGCAAACAAGATCACTGTGTGTATGTTTTTTATGTGTTATGCTCTCGCATTTTTTATTTTATGTGTTTTAGAATTTGTATGCAGGTAATTTTTGTATGGGGTTAAAACCTACAAGCACTAACATCTGAGGCCACCACGACGTAAGAAGGAAGAGACCCAGACCCGACCACAGGAGAAGGGACATATGACACGGCTGTAGGCTTGAACCCACACACATCATCAACATAGCTAAAGCGGCCACACAGTATGGAACGGACAAGGCCCCGAAAAAATACCAAGGCCTCCAAACTAGATGGGGAACCTATTACACTGATTGAGGGTGACCTATACGACATCGACAACACAGTTCGCGAGGTCACCAAGGAGGCACTCCAGGAATCAATAATGGAGTAGCAAAATGTGTTTGGGGCACCCAAGGCGCAACTCTAGGAACTTCAGGTGTGGCCACCACAGCAGGGAATGGTAGTTGTTTACAAGGATACATGTAGATCAGTGACAAAGCAATTGTTGTAGGCCAAAATGGCTAATACCATTGCGCTACCAGAAGGAGCACTGACAGCAAACAACACGGAGGACTGAGCCACAGTAGGCCAGCTCAAGGGACTTCGCTTAAACTTGGCTGGCCTTCCCCGAGAGATATGATACCAGCAATAGGATGGAGCGACGACAAGGCTCCGTGCTAGAGAAGGATGCACAGTAAAGATGCTCAGTGAACAGTGAATCAACATCGAGCAACTGAGCCTCCAACGCGATGAAGCAATAGCACAGACTCAGCAGTTGGAGAAAATTGTTGAGGAAGCATGTCACCATGTCCCTGAGCTCGAGATTGCAATAGACTTACCAGTAGGTATGCGGATCCACAAATTGGCCAGTGGATTCCACGAGGCAAAGGAGGAAGTACCGAGGATCCAGCTGGACCTCAACCTGTAGATCACGGAGCCGTGGCTGAAGGCACAACACTTTACACCCCTGGAAGTCAGAGAGCAGCTCCACCACATCATTCAATCGGGGTTGGAAGAAATAGAGCGCACCATGCAAGATTGCACAGGCTTGTTAGATCAGTCACTCTTCACCCTCACTTCACTGCAAGAAGACCCAACGCTACAACGTGTAGAGACAGAAGTGCAGGAGTTGCAGCAGGCCTATGACAATGTCCGTGGGACTATGCAGATGGTCGCCCTGACTAGCCAAGATGAGGGAGGCCTAGGATCTAAAGGAACAGGTGGACGCCACGTGTCAGAAAGAAACAATGCTTAAAGCACGCATCCAGGCTTGGCTTGAGGAAGCATTCATTGCCACTACCAATATTGAGGGAAAGCTCGCACAGATGTAGGGCATGTATGCACTCAGGTAAGGACTTGCACCTGACAACAAGGCATCGAAGATTCGTGCACAACTGATACAATAGACAGCGAAAGAGTGTGATGCAGACATATGTGAAGCACAAAAGTTGCTGGATGGAATCCACGCGAAGATCACCACACCAGCTGAGTGACTCGAGATGAGTCACAAAGATTGTGTTGGGGACCTATTGGGCAGCGGATCACCCCATAACATGTTTTTGAGGCTTAAATCTCGAGTTTTGGTCAATGTAATGTGAAAGACCCCAGAAAATGCAGTCGCGGAGCGCGAGAGTCTAGGGTTGTCCACCCTAAAATAATGTAATTTAATATAGAATGTGTCAGCCTACCCATGGTCCAAGGACCATGGTATAAATAGAGCGTGGCTCTAAGTGTAAAAAGTAGTTTTTTTTAAGTATTAAGAAGTAATATGGATTTTGAACGAGGAATTAAGATTTGAGTATGTAAGTTCGAGTTTGGGGCTATAGTAGTAGGAAGAGGCTCTGCAGATGTGTGCGCAAAGGCCTGGTAGAGTCCACAACTCTATGCGTGGACCCCTGCAGCTGAATGTGCATGGTGGAGTTGGGATTGTATCTGAACAGGCGATTAATAAAAAATAAGTTGTGTCTGAAATATTTTGCATCTACTCATAGATCTGTGTGTTTATGCTTCTATTGAATTTATGCATCTCTTCACAATTTTATGATTACGTGCACTTGTTATGAATGTTGAATGAATGATAAGAATATTGGGTACACTCAATTAAGTCAAGATCTATAATAATAGCCTAGTTAGGATACGGGATCTAAATAGTACCTCTTCCCGCTCTTCACAGAGCTGCACGGAAGCAGTTGCACAAAGTGCGAAGGTCAGACGGCTAAGTGGAGCAGCGCAAGTGCACAGGTTGGTTTCACAAACTTCCTAGACCTCATCAAGACATCCCTAGGGTGTGGAAACCTGGTTCCAGCACCATCCCATACTACCTTGGGTGAGACCTCTGTCCACGCACCGCAGGTTGTTGCCGAAAGGGTCAGTAGTTTTGGGATTTGTTTGGCTAACTCATTGCTGAACCTGGGTCAAGTCCCATCAAGCCAACAACCACCGAGAAAGATCACTTTCATTTACCTTTTATTGATCAAGTTTTGGATGCTCTTGTAGGAAAGAAGTTCTTTTCATTTCTAGATGGGTTCAAAAGGTAAAATAAGATTTAAATTAGTCCTAAAGACTAGGATAAGATTACTTTCACCTGCCCATGGGGGAAAATTTCCTATAGGGTCCTTCCATTCAGCATGTGCAATGCCCCTGCCACCTTTTAGAGGGCGATATTGATTATTTTTTTTTTATCTTGCACATGAGTTAGTAGATATTTATATGGACGAATTTATTCCTTATGGATATGCTTTCCAAGAAGCTCCCTTCAACCTATGGAATGTTTTGAGAAGATGCATAGAAATTAATCATTCCTTAAGCCCTAAAAAGTGTCAAATTTTCATTAGTCCAATAATTGTTCTATGCCACTTCCTCTCTAAGGGTGGAATTTATGTTTTTCATAATAAAATTACAACTATTAGAAAAGTTCATATGTCCAAAAAGAAAAAATGATCTTAGGAGCTTTTTAGGACTTATTGGGTACTATAAGAGATTTATTAAGGATTTTAACAAAACTACTTCACTTTCTGGAACCACTAGTGTTTGTTTGGTGTTGTGGTAAATTATACACACAATGAGCCATTTCTTCATAATCCTAAGCCCTATTATGATAACCAGACATAAGAAAATATGACTAAAACAATTCAACAAAAATCCCCAAGTTATATGGCCATGCAAGAAATTTCCACGCAGTTACTAATGCTATAGGGTTTTAGAGACTACCTTTCCTCCTCGTAGGTTGGTGAAGGGTTTTGGGTCTGATGTAGAATCCTTTCGTTCTAATCTAGGAGATCAATTTCTTCTACTCCCAATCTAATCCTTCACACAACTATGAATGAAAAAATATGGAAGGTAGTCTTCCATAGAAGACTTCTAGCACAAAACATCAAGAAACACATGAATATAAATTGCTGCAAAACCTTATATAAATGAAAGGAACATGGATACTCTTTAACCATAAATCAGAAGTACATAATATACCTTTAGCTTTGACTTTCCTCTCTTAATTCTGGCAGAGTCTCCCCATTATAATGAACAAGGACTCAAGGAAACATGTAGATGTCAAAACTGAATCACAGTAGCAACACATGACTCTAAAACTCTTTGATTATGACTAGCCTAGCCCTCTATGAGAACCCAGTATAAATAAGAAGAAGAAGACTCCCAAGAGGATGAATGTAGACACCTACAACAAATAGAAGTTAATGACGCTTATCAATAATGTGTCCTAGCAAGCTCGAATAGATGAGATAAGATGGTGAATCAAAATGATATCCTAGGAACCATAAGTATTTTGAGAGAAAGTTTCCCAAACACACAGACCAAACTGTGAAAATTCAATCATAACCACAAGGTGTTGGAAATAATACTGAGGGGGGGGTGAATCAGTATTATCAAATCAGTAAAACGTTTTCATTTCCATGCTTAGATACATATACGCTATTTCAGTTAGGTGAACCCGCGTGTATACCCGTCTGTGTCTAATGCAACTGGTGTATACCTAGAGTACTTATGATTCGGATAATCCATTATATGTTAATTTTTAGATAATGCATCAAAACTTCATTGACCATATGAACAGTAGATAGAAGCAGTAAAACAGAACATATCATCACACACAAGAAGCACACATGAACACCATGATATAAGGTGGAAACCCAATATGGGTGAAAACCACCTGCTGCAAGTCGTCTTCATCTTCTTTAATAAGAAATTATTTTTACAATAGTTCTGTACTGGTGTAGACTTATAACAGTACATAGGCTTCTACCTGCAGAAGGCTACAGCCTTCTCTCGTTCTCCAGCCTCTCCTGGAAGGGAGCTACAACCCCCTTTGCTCTTGTACTAGCTGATGTACTAGTACGTAGGTGCTGACCTACTGAAGGCTACAACCTTCTCTTTCTTCCTCCAGGTACCACGTTTCATCAATTTTCAGACTGAATACACTAAATCACAACTCTATATCTAAAGGCCACATTTCATCCAATTTTCATACTGGACCCAACAATATCATTAAAGCACACAAACACTAGCATCATCAATCTCTGAAACACCCAATACTGAAACACTGAAACTTCACCAGAACACAGAGCAGAACACTAAACTCTACAACAATATTTAGAACCAACTGTATCATCAAAAATCATAGCTCAAATGGTATACGCTACTTGGACGAACCAAACTCCCGTACATACACTCTTTTACCAAATCCAACCCGCGTACAGATCTATAAATAATCAATCATGACTTGCAGCTATTTCAAACTTAAGTTATACCCAGTTCAGAAAATTACATGCGTCAGTATACAGATCTAGAACAAGCATAATCAACAATATAGAGATAGTTCATTTCAAACCATTTTATCCCGATCTATCCTTAGATCTTGTTCTCCATCAACCGGTGATATCCCTCCTTAGCTCAGATCAAGCAATGCATCATCAACCCATAACCTGCATACTAGATCTCATCCTTTTTTCGATATTCAAGACTTTTTCCAATTGCACTTGCCTAATGATCTTCTTCTCCTTTTATAGTCTTAGGCCTTACTCAATACCATGGTCCAAAACCATAACAAACCAATACCATGGACCCAATACTAGGGATCAACACATCTGACGAGATACTACGGTCCAAAATCATATGTTCAAATACCAAGGACTAACTGCCATGGACCAAAATTAAGTTCTCCAACATATACACGCTTTTCCTTGCATGAAAGTGCGTGTATATGCATACGCGCCTTGGGAACATCCAACCTACGTGTATACGTGGCTTCATCAAAGTGAACATGCGTATATATATTTTCTCTTCATTCTTGTAGTCTGATAATCAAATCCTTGTTGCTGGCCTGCTGCACTATGATCTGTCATCTGTGTGATTTGCCATCAAGGACAACACTTGTCTCATAATGCCAACAATCTCCCCCTTTGGACTTGATGGCAAAGCTAACTTGTCATACTTAGAACTATCATCTCATTCCTTTGAGTTGTCCTACATCCCATGCATTTAGTCACATCTGATATCTCTTCTGAAGATTCATCAAGTTATAACTAAGTGAGATGTTCTTCTATGAGTGGGTTGTCATCAAGTACAACACATGCATCATAATGCCAACAATATCCCCCTTTGGACTTGATGGCAACAACACCAAATCACTCTCCCCCTTTGACATCAAGGGCAAAGGGCGAACCAAGATATTCTTTAATAAACATTCCGCTATCCATACTCCCCCTGAGTACTTGCTGAAATTTCTAAATGAGCTCCCTCTTTGTATATGCCAAGGTGTATCAATCTAATCAATTTGAAGTCTCTGCTTTGCTGAAGTGTGTTGTTCATGCTCCCCCTGACTGTAGGCAAGATCAGCAAAAAGATGTTCTATAAGAGGAACATGACTCAACCTTCCTATCATCAAGGACTCATACTTACATCCATCTCCCATCAAGTGGGGATATACCAAAATTTTACACATGATAATACATCATTCATCCCAGGCATAGTGGGGAAACCAAGAAAGGTTGTTACATGACCTTGAAAAGAAATACATGACATGAAATATTTCATCATCCTTCTTATGCATAGAAGGGGTACAAATTAAATCATATGACTAGAGGGGAGACATACTATTACATCATGAGCCTTGATGAGACCAAACATTTAAATAAGACCATGATAGTCATCAGCAACTATCATACACAATGTATGATCTACTCCATAAACATCTGTCTACAACGTCTAGACCAACAATCATGTTCTCCCTCTGTACCTGTTTCATCTGTGCCAGATGGTCTCTGTCAGGCCCATATCAGACTCTGAGATAGGCCTACTGATCTCTTTTAAACCAACAGATACACGACTGTATCCTCAGAAACAGGAGTATATACGCAGATACTCCTTATTAAGTTCGTGTACAACTATTTCCAGATCAGCAACCTGCAAATGGCCTGTACCAAGGTATGTCTGTATATAGAAATCAATTCATCCTTTTGAACATCTTCATAAATCATTCACATGATACCATATGTGAAAGACACCATAGTCATCATCATCAAGATCTGCATGACCATCCATGTAACATTACACAAGAATATCCCTCATCTGATAATCATCAATCAACATATGTGAGAATCAACCTATCATCATGTAGGTAAGAATTTATCAACATATCTCCAATAAAGCAATTCCATGTATCCAGTACTAAGTATCAAGAGCTCAAGATCTTGTCAAGGTTTCTTTATATCATCAACATCAACAATCCTCATGATCATTAAGAACTATAGGAATCCTGCATCATAACTATATTATATGAGCAACATATGAGAGACTCATCATCAAGTAATGACGTTGTGTATTCAATCTTTCTACTTCTCCTTATCCTTATGAAAATCACCATGTAAGCATCATATATGCACCATCAATCCTCCAATATATTCTGAACATCAACTATGTAACCCCAAGAATCATATGAGATTTTATCATGGATAACTCATAACCACATCATAGCAAGATAAATTATTTATCCATATGAGCATCATCACCAAGGACTATTAACCATAATGCCAACAATGCATTATTAAAAGGCATATGCTCCCCCTCAACTTGTGCCATTTGATCATACATATATCAGAAATAAGCATCAAGACATCATCATCGTCAAGTTAGGATCAAAACACTCCTAAACATCTTACAAGCATCAAGACATTTCCACACATCCTCAGCAGCCTGTAACTATTAACCGATAGAGCAAATAATGGACTGAATCATATCAGACCCTTTTTCTGAGCCTGTCCCCACTGCTTTTCCTCAGACCGATATATACGCGACTTTGCAGTGTCTAACTCGCGTATGTACGCGACTTCCCTTTATGAAACATGCGTATGAGATTTAGGATACTGAAGTTGTACACTTTCATCTCCCCCTGATTCTGTTATGTCTATGTTGTGCTGCATCTGAGTACATTGTGCGGTGCCACATCTTTCTGATTGAACTTCCTTCTTCCATATCTTCAAGTGTGATGATGACGTTTTCTCCTTTTGATATGGTGCCCATACTTTGATTCTGCATTCCTTAGCTATATGTCCAAGCTTGTTACATGTGTAACATCTTACATGTCTCATATTTCTTCTATAGAAATCAACAACTCTGTGACCAAACATATTGCAAGCAAAGCAATATCCATTAAAGTACCTTGAATGAGATGATATTTCTGCATGATGGTCTTGAAACCTTCTTCTTCTACATTTGTCTACAACATGCCCAAGATTATGACATACATAACATTCAACATTATTCATAGGAGGAGTAAAAGATTTTCTTTGAAGAATTTCTTTCCTTGGTTGATGATGAAATTGACCTTTCATCTCCTTATTGAGCATTTCAGATTTCTCTTTAGAATTCCTTGCCTCACCTTGTGAACTAGATTCACCTTTAACAGTTTCATGCAAACCAAGACCAGTCTTGATAGTACGAGACCTTTGACTACTAAGAATATCATCCAAGGCTTTAGTACTATCTTGAAATCGTAATAATTTATCCTTTTCTTCTAATTTACCTTGTAAGATATTTACCTCAACTTGATGTTGCTCTTCCTTTTCCAGACATTGCTTCTTCAAAATTTCTTCAGACTTTCTTCTTTCTTCCATTTGTTGTCTTAGTTTGAGAATCTCCTTTTCTTATTCTTCATTCAGATCCTACTGCATTTGACAAATTCTGAAGGCACATTCTAGCTGAGATTTTAAACTGATGACTTCATTTTCTTGTTTTTCAATAGCTTGGAGTAGATCTTTATCCTGCTTCTTTGATTATTCAAGATCTTCTTTTAGCGAGCAGATCGCGGCTTCGAGATTTTCATAGTAACTGGATCTATCTCTGAGTTTCTTGATGGTTGTGCTTCTTTCATTGACTTCATCTCTTAGTGATGTTGCTTCATCTTGCAACTTTTGATACTTGTCCTTGAATAACTTCCTTACCTTGTTTCCTTCCTCTAGTTGGGCTTTTAGCAACTTTTGATATTTGACCTTGAATAACTCTATATGGGCTTTTAGTTTGGTAGCTTCTTCTTTGGAGTCATATTCCCTTCTGTTCAAAAGATCTTGTTGATCTCTAATTTTTTCTGTTAACCTTTTAAATTCTGCCTCTATTTGATATCTTTCTTGTTCACCCATAAGAGCAAATTCAGTTGTTTCGCTATCACTTTCATCTTTTTCAAATGGATAGATAGTTGGAACATCAGAGAGTAGCAAATTCATACCTGATAGTTCATCTTCATTCTGAAATGATTCTAAATCTGATTCTGAATCTGAAGAGCTTCTTACACCTAATCCCCAATCGATTCTCCCACTGTCATAGTTCTTCTGAGATGTCTTCTTCTCCTTATGTGCTTTCTTCTTAAGCTTATTTCCCATTGTTCCACGGATCTCCTTCAAGTGATCAAGCTTCTACAAAAGGACCTGCTCTGATACCAATTGTTGGAAATAATACTGAGGGGGGGGGGTGAATCAGTATTATCAAATCAGTAAAACTTTTTCATTTCCATGCTTAGATACATATACGCTATTTCAGTTAGGTGAACCTGCGTGTATACGCGACTGCGTTTAATGAAACTGGTGTATATCCAGAGTACTTATGATTTAGATAATCCATTATATGTTAATCTTTAGATAATGCATCAGAACTTCATTGACCATATGAACAGTAGACAGAAGTAGTAAAACAGAACAGGTCATCACACACAAGAAGCACACATGAACACCATGATATAAGGTGGAAACCCAATGTGGGTGAAAACTACCTGCTGCAAGTCGTCTCAATCTTCTTTAATAAGAAATTCTTTTTACAATAGTTCTGTACTGGTGCAGACTTATACCAGTACACAGGCTTCTACTTGCAGAAGGCGACAACCTTCTCTCGTTCTCCAGCCTCTCCTGGAAGGGAACTACAACCCCCTTTGCTCTTGTACTAGCTGATGTACTAGTACATAGGTGCTGACCTACCGAAGGCTACAACCTTCTCTTTCTTGCTCCAGGTACCACGTTTCATCAATTTTCAGACTGGATACACTGAAGCACATCTCTATATCTGAAGGCCACATTTCATCCAATTTTCATACTGGACCCAACAGCATCATTGAAGCACACAAACACTAGCATCATCAATCTCTGAAACACCCAATACTAAAACACTGAAACTTCACCAGAACACAGAGCAGAACACTAAACTCTGCAACAATATTTAGAACCACCTGTATCATCAAAAATCATAGCTCAAATGGTATACGCTACTTGGACGAACCAAAACCGCATACATACGCTCTTTTACTAAATCCAACCCACATACAGATCTATAAATAATCAATCATGACTTGCAGCTATTTCAAACCTAAGTTATACCCAGTTCAGAAAATTACATGCGTCAGTATATAGATCTAGAACAAGCATAATAAAAAATATAGAGATGGTTCATTTCAAACCATTTGATCCCGATCTATCCTTAGATCTTGTTCTCCATCAACTGGTGAGATCCCTCCTTAGCTCAGATCAAGCAATGCATCATCAACCCATAACCTGCATACTAGATCTCATCCTTTTTCCACTATTCAAGACTTTTTCCAATTGCACTTTCCTAATGATCTTCTTCTCCTTTTATAGTCTTAGGCCTTGCTCAATACCATGGTCCAAAACCATAACAAACCAATACCATGGACCCAATTCTAGGGATCAACACATCTGACGAGATACTACGGTCCAAAATCATAGGTTCAAATACCAAGGACTAACTGTCATGGACCAAAAGTAAGTTCTCCAACATATACGTGCTTTTCCTTGCATGAAAGTGCGTGTATACGCATACGCGCCTTGGGAACGTCCAACCTGCATGTATACGCGGCTTCATCAAAGTGAACATGCATATATATATTTTCTCTTCATTCTTCTAGTCTGATCATCAAATCCTTGCTACTGACCTGCTGCACTATGATCTGTCATCTGTGTGATTTGCCATCAAGGACAAAACTTGTCTCATAATGCCAACAATCTCCCCCTTTGGACTTGATGGCAAAGCTAACTTGTCATACTTAGAACTATCATCTCATTCCTTTGAGCTGTCCTGCATCCCATGCATTCAGTCACATCTGATATCTCTTCTGAAGATTCATCAAGTTATAACTAAGTGAGATGTTCTTAGATGAGTGGGTTTCCATCAAGTACAACACATGCATCATAATGCAAACACATGGAAGATGGTTTGTGCGTTTGGTTAGAAGGTTACAACCACACTCATAAGCTTCCCTGCATGCAATTATGGCATAACACTAGGAAATGAGAGGTAAAAGGCCAACAAAAAAGATCAACAATATAATTAATCAAGAGGACTAACAGGGAAAACAATTTGATGATAACAAATGCCCTCTAATGCATGAGAATAGAAGAGAATCGATGGCCAAAATGCATTATAATAAAGCTCAAAGGTCAAAATATGAGGGAGGAAATAAATCCAAGAACTCTGATCGAAAGAAACCAAATGTTGAAGTCTCATATGTGCTGATAACATCCTCAATGCAGGCATACCCATGCTCACTCATAAAGAGATAGTGAACATGGACACCTAAACATACACTGCAGATCCATGACATGAAATGCTAAACATGGCCATGAGGAATACAAAATGGGTCCATGCGATTGATTAGATAGAGAATAGCCACCAACGAATACAAATGTGGATCTATGTCACAACATACATCAGTAAGACTACATACACATAACTAACAAAAGGTGCACTAGAATATCCCTCAAAGTACATGAATGATACATAACTCTTACACAACCTGGGAAGGGTGGCATATAAGAGTGAGAAGCCCCTAACTCTAGGTCTTCATCATAACCCTGATGGTACGAATATACAACATGCAAATAGATGTGTTGATGTCGAGCATGGTAGAATCGTCTGATTAACAGTCAATGAGGTGAAGCAGTAACAGAGGTGAGGGAATCCACCAATGAGGAAAATGGACCCCCAGGTACTTAGTATTGTCTACTAAGTGTGAATAGATAAGTTGATGTCAAACACCAGTGAACTCAATCAATCAATATCTAATGATGTAAACCCACTGTCAATTGCGAGGAATCCTACCAGTCAGGTCTGCAAGCTCCAAGGTATTACTGGTTCCTAGATCAAGCTCCTAGATAATGAGCTGAAGTCTACAAGAGAAGATCCATCAAAGGAGGGCCTTTATGTATCCCCCATCAATCGACACAAAATGGACCAGGATGATGTTATGTATGGATGAAGTCAAGAGATGATGACGTACAACTAATACAGGGATGGATGTCTTAAAAATGTCTGTAGGGCATGGAATCCACCCAAGGCACATTTTGGGGCTTAAAGCCCAAGTTTTGACTAAGTCTTTGTGTAAAATCTCCGCGAATTATGGGCGTAGAGTGCGAAATTATGATAAAGTCACAAGGTTGTCCACCCTTGTTTTTGTAATGTAATGTCGGCTTGATAGACCTACCCATGGTCTGCGAACCATGGGATTATATAAATAGCCAAGATAGAATAGAAGAGCATGAGAAGTATAAGTGATTAAGCTTGTGTCTTTGGGTCATAGGGTAGGGAAAGGCTCTGCAGCTAAGTGCGCAGAGGCCTAGTAGTCCGCAGGTGAGTGTGCAGGGTAGGTCGAGTTTGTAACCATTGGAAGAGTCAATAAAGAGAAGTTAACCATATTTCTATGCCTGTTTTCCTGTTTTAATATATGATTGGGTATAATTTGCAAGTATATTGTTTATTTGCTATGAAAACTTATATGAATGTTTTGTATAACTATTTATAACGTAAGACCTCCATGTACGCAAAGGTAATTAACTGGTATAAAAAGATAAGTAAAGTCTCAGGTAATAGTGCAGAGCACGGCTCTAGCAGCACGGAAGCTCCACAACCGTTGGTTAGGGCTTTGTGAAGGCAGTGTATCAGGGCGTGAGGAATAGGGAAGTGCGTGAAGTGACATGCATGTAGGGAAAAACAAGGGGACTAGTCCAACCTCTCGGACATCTCAAGGGTGCGGAAACCTGGTTCTAGCACCTCCCATACTACTTTAGGTGAGACCTCAGTCCGCGTTCCACGGACTGTTGCCAAAAGGGCTAGTAGTACAGGGATTTGTTTGGCTAATTAACTCTAAACTTGGATCAGGCCCCAACAAGCCAACAAATGGTTCCATTGCCAGGACCGGGATATGCATAGAGATGTCTGATGTCATATCACTGGAATCTGACAACGAAAGGAATTGAAGATTGGTTAGATAGGAAGATTCACGAGTTCGTGGCACAAGAAAATAGGAATCTGCGACTATCAAAGGAAGAGTGGTTAGACTGCTACTTATATACAAAGATCCATGAAATTTTCTTTGCATCCTTCCCCACTGAGTTTTACGAGCGGATCACGAAGCTAGCAGATAGCCAAGGAAGGTGCAAACTCAACAAACCTATTGTGTGGACACTAGAATTGGTGCGTAGACTGGAAGCATCGGAAGATAAGATGCGCACGCTATCGATCACTGGCTCGATCGAATCATAGGTGGATTCATCATCAAATTCGCGGTAGATACTTTAGTCAGTTATAGCGAGGCAGAACAATGCTCCCTCAAAGGACTGCGAGGTAAGTATGTTAAATATTTAAACACTTGGATTAAAATTCTATTGTTTGAAAAGCAGGTTATGCGAATAAATTGATGTTTGGGGCTATGCGAAGTGGGATAATCTATAGAAATGAAGGTAGCACAGAACTAGAAACTAGCCCCTTGATTTCACCTCCACGAGGGGTTGAAGAAAAGCTTGCGAAGGTATCGAAAATAAGTTGAATGTTGGTGGCCACCCACCTATCACACTTGGACCCCCACAACTGTCTCTTTCAGTTTTTCATTTTCCGTAATTGTAGCACAATTTACTATTTTTAGCAGTTTTTTAGGTCCTGAACTTCCGAAGCTATTTTGAGGCCCTAAACAACGTTTTTTGGGAAATATGGGAGTAACACGGGTCCATGGATTGATGTTTCTCTTCCCAAAGTTATAGTTCTCGGGTAGATGTTTCTAAAGAGCTATTGTATGCATCAAACGAAGATCAGGTGCCAAAGTTACGACCCCGGGAAGTTGATGTACCAGTTTACCCAAACGGAGCCCACAGTTTGGCATTTCATATTCTAGGGTTATGTTTTTCGATGTTTAGGGTTTTCCATTGTTTTTTAACAATAAATAGGCCTTCGAGCCTCATTTTAACATAGTTCAATGGCATGTAGCCACCACATCTCTTCTCAGAGGAGCTACCATCGCCCTAACTGGTTTATTTCCATTTCTGTTTGTAAGCATATTTTAGTATTTTACATTAATGAAATGAAGTATTATTTCCACTGCATCTCTATGTTTATGGTTATCTCTATAATTTGTTGTGTTCCTATATAAACTTGGATCAACTACTTATATATAGATATCCATGAAGTTTTCTTTGCATCCTTCCCCACTGAGTTGTACGAGTGGATTGCGAAGCTAGTAGATAGCCAAGGAAGGTGTAAACTCGACAAACCTATGGTGTGGACTCCAGAATTGGTGCGCAGACTGGAAGCATTGGAAGATAAGATTGCACATGCTGTCGATCATTGGCTCGATCGAAGCATAGGTGGATTCATCATCGAATTCGCAGTAGATACTTCAGTCAGTTATAGCGAGGCAGAACAATGCTTCCTCAAAGGACCGCGAGGTAAGTATGTTAAATCTTTAAACACTTGGATTTAAATTCTACTTTGTGAAAAGCAGGTTATGCGAATAAATTGATGTTTGGGGCTATGTGAAGTGGGAGAATCTACAAAGAAAAAGGTAGCACAGAACGAGAAACCAGCCCCTTGATTTCACCTCCGCTAGGGGGCGAAGAAGAGCTCGTGAAGGTCTCACCAAGAAGTGCGATCAATCTGATAAGACAGAGAATTCCGTGCATACCACCCCCACTGACACCACTACCAGTTTCACCATATTCACCACTGTCTTCGCCCATACCACCTCCACCACCACCACGAAGCAGTATGGCAAGCGCGATAAAGCTACCAGTGTTCAAGGGAGTAGGGAATGAAGATATCGATCAGTTCTGGTTCACGAATGACAATATAAACAAGGAAACATTGGTTGGCACACTGTAGAATCGCGCACTGACCTGGTACATTAAGCATTCAAATGACAATCCAAATGTGGGGATCGCAGATATCTAAGTTGCGCTAAACAAAGAATTTAGCAGGCCAAAGTCGGAGGCACAGTCGATCATTGGGTTCAAGGAAATCAAAATGCTACTAGGCGAGACCCTGTGGGAGTTGGATCAAAGACTGAAGTACATGACGTTGATAGATGTGCAACACCACAAATGGTTTTTAGCATCGTTAATGCCGCATCTACGAAACATGCTAGCACGACAGAGGTTAAGCACTCAGGTCGAGGCGTTGGAGGTCGTGATGAGATTTCACGAGACCCCGATACAAGATCCCAACTTGGGAGTTGAGCAGATTCACATGCAATTGAAAAAATTGTGACTAGAGATGCAGAGTTTGAAACAACACATGACAGCCCGCCCAGAGATGCGTGATGAGGTATAGTCCATAAAATGCAAGGGCTAGGGGCACGACAAGGACCATTGCCCGGTGTTGGCGAATTACCTTGCAGGAGGACGAAAAATGCCACTAAGACTGAAAGCACAAGCAAGACCAAGCGTGGTGCCTGGACTATGGTGCGCAATTTGTCAAATAGGAGGAAAGCATGCTACAACTAACTACCATCTATTACAGAAGTATACATAGAATTCACAACAGTTGTTTTATAATTTTTGTAGGTCAGTGGGACATGATGAGTGCACCTGTAGAAGTTATGAGCTAATGATGGACCAAACTCCTACCTATAGAGTTCAGGCCAAAACACAGCCCCTCGATCAAAACACAGGAATGGTGCGTGTTACACAGTAAAATGTCACTGCCATCATGTCAGTCTCCCCACTGGGTTGTGAAACCACATTCACCTATGCTCATGCTCCTCAAAATGGCTAAAAAACCCTCTTTGCCTAAGTTAAATGTATCATCGTGCCTGTTTATTGAATAGCCGCGCTGACAGGCGGAGGCCAGTGTTACTGCTGCGCTGCCAGTGCGGAAGCACACGTCTTTTCCGCGCTGGTCCAATTTTACGAAAAGCGCACCCTCTGTTCGTCCCGTTGCGCGCTGATCGGCCCTCCTCTACAGTGATCTGCGATGTCAGCGCGCCAGATCAATGTCTCACCCACGCTGATCCTGTTTGGGCGAATTTGTTCTAACAACCAACCTTCCAGATCCCTCCAGACTTGATTGTTAGCATTGTTGAGGTCGCCATCCTTTCTCTGGCATGTCTGTTCGACTGACCATCCACTTATCTTGGGGGAAAGCTCATCCTTTACCTATTCATGGAGACTCCTTCTCCTTTATAAGCCTCCTCCATTGCCCATGAGCAGCTAGTTTGGAAAATATAGACTTTGATTGAGGAATTCTTAGTGCATTAGTGCTGCTCTTTGTAGGCATTTGGTGTGTTGTGTGAGGATTTCTTTTGAGCTTGAGGAAGGTCATGACTTTGTTGCCTTATATGTGAGAGAGAGACCTCTTTGACTTGGGAGATCTACTTCAAAGGTGAATGCTTGGAAGATATGCTGGCTGGACCCTCTAGAGAAGGACTCAGTGTTAGGACTTCGGTTGTACCTTACTCTATTTTCTGATTAATAAAGATAGATGACTACTCTTATGGTTCCATTTCCATTTGTCCTATGAATGATTAATGTAAATTGTATCCTTCCTGACTGATACATAGTTGTTTTTAGTAGATTTTACGCTTGTGTTTATTCTCTCTTTGCTTGTGCAGGTGTTCGTCAGCGAGGATAGTGGAGGACTTTGATCGGCTGGAGCGAAGGAGCGAGAGGATCATCTCTTCGACAAACGTAGCGTTGGAATCCAAGTAGGTTTCTTTTACCCACTTGTTAATTACAACTAGGAACCTGCAGTGTAGCATTGTTTGATTATTGCTAGACCCCCTTTGGGCTAGTAGGGATTACCTCTATCCGTAGAGGGGATTTACCTCTCCAACAATTTGGCGACTCCGCTGGGGAGCTTGCTTGTCTCTTTGTATTTCACCCTTGTTTTTGATCTGATTATTGCTTCTTTGTCAAAGTTTGGGGATTGATTTGTTGTTGGTTTGTTTCCTGGTTCGGCCTGGGAACTGCTTTAATTGCCTTGAAATCCTGTTGCCTTGATTTGGGGGTTTTAGGTTTGATTTTATTTGTTTTTTAGCCTCAGCGCGTTTTATTTCAGAACAGCTGCGCTGACATCGCACAGTGTCTTCTTTGTCGTTCCTGTCATCGCGTGTATACATTTAAAAGTCACGCTGACCCTTTTTTTGGGCCAACGCCCTTTATCCGTGTCCTTTCGCGCTGACAGCGCAAAGTTGCTACAGACCTTTTTCTGTCATTGCTTTGTTGCTGAGGGGTCACCCGCGCTGATCCTGTAAAACTCTTTTTTTTCCAAATTGACCTCCTGAACCTCTTGGTTTGGCTGTCCCCTGCTTTTTCCACTTGGCTTTTGGCTTGTTTATTTTGTCTAAGCTGTGACACGCTTGCTTGCGAAGCCTTGTTCCACGAGGGTTCGTTTGTTGCTTGTTTTCAGTTTTTGCAAAGCCTTCCTTTTTGCTTTCGTTGCTTGGTTTGTATTTTGCCTTGACTTTTTCAACTGCTTGAGTATGTGGGAGTCTTGTTTGACTGGTTTTGAGTCTCTCTTTTGAGAAATTCTTAATTTGATTTCCTTTGATCATTACTTGAAGGTTTGTCTCAGCCTCTTCACAATTTTGCATCTTTTAAGTGTTTTTATTTTTTGATCTTTGGAAATCTCACCCAATTTTCTTGATTTGCACTTGATTGGTTCTTAGATTACATTAGAATCATCTTGTGTTTGAGAATTCTCTTGCATAGATCACGCTTGCATAATTAGAATTCTCATTTGTGCATAGATTACGTTTGCACACTTTTCAAGTGAATTGTGCATAAATTACGAGTGCATAGATTACCTTTACCCTTTGGGTGTTTGCCTTCTTCTATCGATTTCACATTTATAGCCCTAGGGCATCTAGAGGCTTTGTGTGTCGAGCCTCCCTTAGGTGTTTTTGGTCTTCTATTGGGTTAGTCGACTCTCTAATTGCTCCCTTGCATTTGCTCGGTGATTGTTGAAAGTGTTTTGGTTGTGTTCCAAGTGATTTGCTTTCCTCCTTTGAATTCCTTGTTCTCTTGTTGAGCTTAGATCACATAGCTCATAAGCCCTTGTTTTCCTTCGATTTGGGAAACTGGTTTTTAGTGTCTTGGGAATTGTCTTGTGTTTGCATTGAGTGATTTTAGTTCTTTCACTTAGTGTTGCCATCTCTCTAATTCATTTTAAAAGCACTTTTATGCCATTGAAAAAAAAAAAGCAAACTAATGTCTTTTGCATATTAATAGTTGAAAGGAAAAGTTTCATTTCCTTACTGTTAGTTGCATTAGGTTGTATGATTGCTTGAGTTCGTTTTGTTTGATTGGAAGATTCCTAACCTTCTCTTAGTTGGAATTCATCGAACGAAATGATGTTCTTTGGCATATAGTTGCATTTAAGTGTTTTTTGAGAGATCATACGGTAGGACCTGAAACTGAAACTTAATTCAAGATCAACCGTAAAATAAACCAAATTTATCTAAAAATGCATTGGAACTTAATGTGAATATCTAGAGGTCTAGGCTAGAGACGTGTTCCGGCGTCTTTAAACCTAGTAGCTTAGCGTTGAGTGGTTGGGTGATTCCTCCACGGTGAAATGATAAGTGCTAGCACGGATTGGGCTCCCACGTACCGTCGCATATATATGGGGAGACTCCATTAGGCTTGCATCCTTTATCCATAGGAAGTCGAGTCTGCCGCCTTGTGAACCGTAATGCACCGAACACAGCATTCGGGAAGATTGACTGCAGTACGTAAAGTCTTTGGTTCTCATATGATTGCCAAGGTGTATATAGCAGTTTTACGGCTTGCTTGGTAAACCTTTTGCCTAGAACTTCGAGAGCAGTCACTTTTGATCCTTTTCAGACTCTTTAAAAGAAAAGGTGTAAGTGAGCATCTTGTCACTTCGTGCTCATTAAACATTCGAAGTAATAGAGTCATCTTTTCGTCATTTTCTTGACTCTCGAAACATGAAAAGGTCAAGTTCAGTTCCTGCGTCTTAAAATTTATTTGGCCTCGATAACATCACTCGGTTAGATCTTGTGTTTGATTGCCTGAGTAGTTTTCTCTTTGCTATGGCGACTTTTCCTGGGTTCACCAACCTAAGTTCCCCTCCTGATGGGAATCCTAGTCATTTCCCTCCTCTTGGGAATGCTGGTGCTCCTTATATGGCGACGTTATCCTTTCCGGGGTTAACTGTCGGGTTGCCTGTTTGGTTGTTTTCAACCTCTTTGGTCCCTACCGTGTCGGCTGATACTCCATCAGTCCCTCCACCTGCGCAACATCATGTTGCACCTGAGGTAGACCTCTCTCCTTCGACGCCTACTTCTACGTCTTCTTCTCGTACTTCGCCTGGTGAAAGTCTCGATTCAAATAACCAGGTGGCTAAGAAGAAGAAGAACAAGAACAAGAACAAGAAGTCTCCTAAGCGAGAGGTTACAAGAAAAATTGTTCCCGTAAGTGCACCTAGAGTTGGGCCTCCTTCCGCTCCTCCGCGGAAGGTTAAGTTTCCTTGCCGATTATGCAAGGAGGACCATCTTCTTCGTGATTGTCCTGGTATTCTCAGGATCTTAGAAGTATGGTCTCGTGATCCGGCCCGCCCCTCATCGTCCACTGAAGCTCACGGCGATGCTACCTCATTAGTTGGGAATGGCAAGGGAAATGGGAATATTCGAATCCCCTGCAGACTTTGTGAAGGTAATCATCCCCTTCACCTTTGTCCACTCATGGATAAAGCCTTTGTTGTTTTGGAAAGTCTCCTAACTTCCCCGCCCCAACTCCCCGTTGGGTATCAACGTTTGTCTGCAGTTGCAGATTGTTCGCCTCTCGACCATGAGATTGGTTCACATTCTCCTCTGGTCCAGGCCCCTCTTCCCGAACCAGGTTGTGCCCAGCCCGTTCCAGACCAATCATCGGTTGGAAAGAGTATCGACCGGAATTCATCTCCTCTCGACCACTCCGTTTCGGAAGAGTCAAATTCCCATGTTCTTCTCGTCTCATCGAATTCTCCTGAGCTTGATGATGGTTTTCCTATCCCAGCCTCTCCGGAGAATTCCGATTCGGTTCCTTCCGAGCAGGGGGGCAACCATATAGTTCCCCCACCAAGTAGTTCGGTCGTTTCCTTCGATTGGATTCGTTTAACTACCCCTCCCCTTCCATCCCATGTGCCTTTCTGGGTCACCGCCTATGCCTCTCATATGGCGTTGCCTGGCACTGTGTTAGATGAAGGGGCATCGGTTAGTCTTATGCCCGTTACTACTTGGCGAGCTTTCGGTTCCCCATCGCTTGTACCTGTTGCACTGAATCTTACCGCTTTCGACGAAGGAACGAGTCAACCATTAGGGATCCTTCCAAAGTTCCCTATCACTTTGGGGGGAAGACTGTCTATATAGACGTCTCGGTTACCCAAGGATCTTTAGACTTCAGTCTTCTCCTTGGTCGTGACTATGTGTATGCCATGGGAGCCCTTGTTTCTTCACTTTTCCGTCTGGTTTGCTTTCCACATGATGGAAGAATAGTGACAATGGATCAATTTGTGTCTCCTAAGCCCGAAAAAGTATAAAATAATACCTAGGAGAACCGCTTGATCTTGCGACCAAGGAGTAATTTCATAGTTAGTGTCTTTGACCTGAAAAGTAAAAAGCGATCAAGGACACGTCGTTTTATTTCCAGTATCGAATTTGAAACGACAAAAATCCGGCAATCTTTTCATGTTTTTACAGTCAGAAAAGCGCTATAAGGGGACTGTCTTTTAATTCCGTTTTAACGAGTGTAAAAGAAACGCTCGACAATCTTTTCATTTTTTAGGAGTCAGAAAAGGGCTTAAAAGATGACTCTGATGTTTGGTTTGTGAAAAGCTCATTTTCCTATGTCAAGCTCCCTAAAAAATGAAAGTAGGTCTGGCCGAGCATAGTTCCTGATCTTGTATCAAGCTCGTTAAAAAATGAAACAAGGGTTATGAGGATAGTTCTTTTACTGTGTCGACCTCATTAAAAAATGAAACAACTCCCTTTCCCACTCGAGTATTTGATTAAAATCTCGTAAAATACAAGTCGAGTCTTTCCAAGATCTCGAAAGTGAACCTTCATTCCATCCACTTTGTTGAATGCAATGAAGCTTGGGGGGCATGTACCTCGTTTGCGTCATTATGCTAGGGGCATGCAAACTTATAACAAGCATAGTTTTTCGTTTCAAGCTTGTGTAAACATGAAACCGAATCCAAGCAAGGTTCTCCATGGTTCAAGCTTGTGTAAAAATGAACCCATACCCGATTTACATCTCGTGATTGTCATTTTTATCCGCTGAATTCTGCTAGATGAGCCTTGGTTGTTTCATTCCATTGCTACCATCTCTTTCGC
>APFE030536103.1:169700-193625 GCA_000404065.3 Pinus taeda | reverse complement strand
ACGGGTGTTCGACACCGGCTCATTTATTCGCACGCTGTGGATTGTACCTATAGTACCTTGAGGACCATCGTCATCATTGGTGGCCCCTCTCGCGTCTGTTAACAGCTTTCATCATTGGCTGGTAATCAGACGATGTTCAAGAATGTTTGACTTCGACACCTATATTCACATGTTTGAACTTGTACTTTGTTCGGGTTTGGATGGAGCGCAAGACCCTGGTTCTAGTCCATTGTGGACCAGGTTGTGATTTTGTGGGACATCATTACATGACTCATCGATGGATGGCTGCGACCATACCTCTTATCATTATGGTCTCTTCGGCTGGGTGGCTGCATCCACGCCACAGACCTTTCCTCATATGTCTTTTGGATGGCTGCGCCCATGCCTAGACTACATGTAATTGAAATATCAGTTGTATCTGCCTGCAGGTTCTCCCTGGTGGTGTTCCAGTCTAGCAGTCTTGTAAAGCATTTCACCCCTCCCACTCTCTCGGGCTTCATGCTTTAGGGGGCATCTGTTATACAGTAAAATGTCACTGCCATCGTGTCAGTCTCGCTACTGTGCCATAAAACCACATTCACCTCGCTTATGCTCCCTAAAATGGCTAAAAAGCCTCTTTGCCTAATTTAATTGAATCATCGCGTCTGTTTATTAAATAACCGCGCTGACTGGCGGAGGATGATGTAACTGCTACGCTACCGGCGTGGAAGCACACGTGTTTTCTGCGCTGGTCCAATTTCACAGACAACACACCCTCCGCTTGTATCATTGTGCGCTGATCAGACCTCTTCTATAATAGATTTGTGATGCCAGCGTGCCAGCCCAGTTTTGCACTCGCGCTGATCCTGTTTAGGCGAGTTTGTTCTAACAGCCAGCCTTCCAGATGTCTCCAGACTTGGTTGTTAGCATTGTTGAGGTCGCCATCCTTTCTCTGGCATGTCTGTTCGACTAATCATCCACTTATCTTGGGGGAAAGCTCATCCTTTACCTATTCATGGAGACTCCTTCTCCTTTATAAGCCTCCTCCATTGCCCATGAGCAGCTATTTTGGAACATATAGACTTTGATAGAGGAATTCTTAGTGCATTAGTGCTGCTCTTTGTAGGCATTTGGTGTGTTGTGTGAGGATTGCTTTTTGAGCTTGAGGAAGGTTATGAGTTTGTTGCTTTGTATGTGAGAGAGAGACCTCTTTGACTTGGGAGATCCACTTCAAAGGTGAATGCTTGGAAAGACATGCTGGCTGGACCCTCTAGAGAAGGACTTAGCGTCAGGACTTCGGTTGTACCTTACTCTATTTGCTGATTAATAAAGATAGATGACTACTCTTATGGTTCCATTTCCATTTGTCCTATGAATGATTAATGTAAATTGTATCCTTCCTGACTGATACATAGTTGTTTTTAGTAGATTTTATGCCCGTGTTTGCTCTCTCTTCGCTTGTGCAGGTGTCCGTCTGCGAGGATAGTGGAGGGCTGTGATCGGCTGGAGCGAAGGAGCGAGGGGATCATCTCTTAGACAAACATAGCGTTGGAATCCAAGTAGGTTTCTTTTACCCACTTGTTAATTACAACTAGGAACCTGCAGTGTAGCATTGTTTGATTGTTGCTAGACCCCCTTTGGGCTAGTAGGGATCGCCTCTATCGGTAGAGGGGATTTACCTCTCCAACAACCCTCGTGATTGCAATTCTATCAACCTCGATTGCAATTCTATCAACCTCTTTTTTCATATGAGCCTTGATTGTTTTCATCCCATCGCCACCATCCCTTTGGCCAATCATACACTTTCACATGATTTTTTACCCTTTTTGAGGAACAGTTGCAATGAGTGGTCTTATTAGCCAGCCTCTTCACATAAATCAACATGGTTTGAGAAGTTCCAACATCACCAGAACCAGTTGCTACCCTAGACACCACTCTTTCCTCAAAATTGGAGTCCTCTTTAAGCTCTTTTAGGACTCTCTAAACATGAAAAGTTTTTCGAGCACTTGTCCTTTCCAACACGTTAACGGATTGGAAATGATATCTCTCTTGTATTATTTTATGCTTTTTCAGGCTTGAGAGATTAATTTACGAAGAAGAACTTGTGGATTTTTATTTTTGTCCCTTTTCCAACTCTCTAAACATGAAAACGACTGAGTTATCCTTGTTGTTAAACTCATAAAAACATCAAATAGCGATGGATTCCCCCGAAGGGTGAAATTATACAACAAGCATATGTTATCCTCCTCAAGCTTGATAAAAATAAAGAGGTACTGGTCAAAAATGACTGGGGAAAATGGGAAAAAGGGGAAAACCACTTTATGGTAGCTGGTTGCTCTTGAATATGACACTTTCACTTCATCTCCGTGACTATTTGGGTTGGGTTATCTACTTGACAGTTATCATACTCATGGTATATCACACCATCTATCACTTTTGTTTTAGGTCAATGCTGCTAATTCATTCAGACTTTTTGGGTTGGGTTATTTGCTTGATGGTTATCATACCTATGGTCTATCACACCATCCATTACTTTGGTTTTGGGTCAATGCTACCAATTCATTCAGTGTCACCGATATGTTCAAGAGAAGTCATCCTTTACAGTACCATAAACCTTCATTTTCATGACCTTTATTCCTGAACCTTGTGTCATCAGTCAAATTCCATCTCTAAATCACTACACTTGTTTCATGTCGGTTGTGTGGGATACTTCAAGGCCCTCCTGTGATGAGTCACTTCTTGTCGACATCATCTCATTACACAAGAAGTTGACTTAGAAACACCCATTCAGTACCCTGAGGCTTGCATACATCAATGAAAGGTTTCTCACTTTCAGCGTTAGGCATACATCAATGGCCTTCAACCAAAAGACTTTGTATGGTGTTTGACATCAAATCATCCATTCACACCATGCAGAATGTACTGTAGTACCTTGAGGGTCATTATCATTATCAATGATTTCTCTTGCACCTGTTAAGAACATACATCATTGGCTGGTAATCAGATGGTGTCTTCCCATGTTCGACTTTAGATCACATATTCACATGGTTAGACTCGTACTTGAGTGAATAGTTGAACGAGATAGAAGACCCATATCTAGTTTCATCCATCTGGGCTGCGATTTCAGGAGTACTAAATCATATGTACAATGGCTTTACATTGATGGTCATTCTGATCATGGGTGTATATCTGTAGACAAATGTTTATGTACATGTAATGAAAGTTTATAAGTTGAGCATGGGTATGCCTTCCCTTAGCAATTCATGTAAAATCAAATATCATGATATATGTTTTGTAATTGATGCAGGTCACCTTCCACTTTGATACCTCCTCATCACATCGTAAAGCATTTCATTTGACATTGGCATTTTTTCGACGTCATGCTTTAGGGGGTAGTTGTTACAGATCCATTTGGGCACATAAAATCCCAACATCTGGATCAGTGTTTTAGCACTCATCAAACCCTAATTTCAGTTGCTTCATGCCCTAAACAAGTGACCCCTTTGAAGGCCTCCTTCCCAGACAGTTTCATGACTTGAAGACATCTAGAAATTGCCTGTAGAGGGACTAGCGTAGGTAAGCCCTTATGAAGGTGTGTTGCAGAGTAGTTAAGTCCACCACCAAGGTGCTCTGCAAAGCACTTAGGCTTCCTTTCACTTGCGCTGGTTGAGAATGAGCAATATTCACATAGGGTTTGGGGAATATTCTTATCTTTTGGAGTCATCTAGAAGTTTCCCTGACTTATCAACTCCTATGAGCTCAAAAATGGATGAGGAATGAGTTAAGGTGTATCCTATCCTCTCATCCCTTCCTCCATGGAACTAATTCTAAGTATGGAAGGCTATTCAATGCCACCATTAATGACAAAACCTCCTTCATCTTCCTATAAATTGAACACTCATCTAAGTGATCAGGGGCTGGATTATGTTGAATTGTAAGGAGATAATGCTGCTATGAGACTTGGCTTTGGAGCAAATGTTGTGATGCTACATGATTGTCTTGCTTTTGATGTGATGTGGATGGGATCCAAGCTAGAGGAATGGCTTTGAATTGGTTGTAGTTCCTTCTTCTATATAATAAAGTGTTTGAAACTTTTTCCATATGTTTGTATTCTTTCATAATGCTTATATGTGTGAAATGTTTCTGATTCCTTTCATGTATATTCAATAGATCATATGCTTTGATCAATTTTTGTATTCTATTGTTGTTAAGGGAATAAGTTCCCTAGGGCTTTGGGTTAGAAGCCTAGCAAAGCAGGAGTATTCTACAGCAAGAAACAAGCATTCAACTCAGACAACATGCTTAAACAAACTAACCATGCGAGGATGAACATACCCGGATGTCCTTTGTTTGGGTAGTTCTAGCCAGGGTTCAAACCCTCTGCAACTCCTGATGATCTTTGAATTTGCAAATCAACCAATTCGAATACACATAACAGCATATAGATAAAGCATTGTAGTGAAATCAACTTTATATCATATAAGTATATGATTAGCTATACATTGAAATAGCCATTCATATATAAACCATAACAGTAACATCAAATACATAAACAAAGTCAATATCAGGAACAAGACATTGTTTCTTTTTATTGTAGAAAGCTATAATAAAACATGGAAAGAGTTCACCTGAGTCTTTCTCTTCCGGTTCCAAGCGGAACCGTCCTCCAAGTCTGTCCAGTCCCAGTCTTCAATAGCCTCCTTCCATAACCAATACCATGATATCTCCAAGCATGTGAGAGAATATCAACACTCAAGGAAACAAGGGTTTCCTAAACTTGGGGAAGTGCTTGAAGCACAAGGATACTTCATACTTGATCAGGGGATAATCTCAGTATAGTAATTCTATCATTTCTCTCCCCCTTAAGGCCTTCCCATTGAAGTATTTTTATACTTCTCCCAAATTAGTTTTTTAGTTGGGAATCAGTTGGGAATGAGTTGGGAACAGTTGGGCCATGGGCAGTAGTAGGTAATCCACAGATAAAACTCATGATCTCCACCCATACTTAAGGAAATTTAATTTTTTTAAGTGTTTTAATACATATACGTGGGTTGGGTATTGATTGGACCATGTGTACCAAGTCTGGAAGGAGGGGTTGCCCTAGGCCATAAACTAAGCATCACAAATACAAAGGGTGATATTTGGAGCTATAAACGATGCCCCCTAATATATGAGGTCAGAAGGGGTACATGATGGCTAAAATTTATTAAGTATATGGAAAGGAAACCTGTCAAAAACTGAGAAGGACTTCACCAGATTTTAGTCTGCCAAGCCAACAAAAGAAGATCAGAAAGAAACAATTGTCCCAGGCAGGCATACCCATGCTCAGAGAAAGTAAAGCATGTCCGCATATCAAGTACAAGCAGATCCACTATGTATACAACTATAAAAAAATTGAAAGTACATAATGGATCATTTGATCATGATTGAAGAAGTAAATGTTTGAATATCACATATAAGAAGATGATCAATGAAGTTGAAAGATGAAGCTGACCACTGATGTCAAAAACTGATCCCAATAGTACCAAATGAACATGATGGAATAAGATGATACTACATCACAACTCGGATGCCAGCATATAGGACGTCGCTATGAAGGACTGCAACATATAATGTGGAATGGTGCCAACTAGTGGAAACAGGAACAACTAACAAGTGAACCAAAGAATGTTGATGCAACCCAAGGTCTTCACCGATTGTCGTGGTACATTTCTACACAATGGGAATAAATGATCTAAAGTCAATCATGTGAGAAATTTTTTGATTACTGGTTGTTGATGTATACCATTAACAAATGCAAGACTACTCACCGATAATGATAATGAGAGTCAAGGTACCCAGTACAATCGGACAAGTGTGAATAGATGAGCTAAAGTCGAACACCTGGAAGAATATATCAATCAGGAGACAATGATGGTTTCCTACTGTCGATAGCAAAGGATCTGCCACTGATGACTGCAAACCCCAAGGTACTTCCAAATGGACTCTAAACCTTTGCCCCAGAGCAATGAGTCATAGTTGATAGGAAAAGGTTTGCTAGAAGGAAGAAATTAAGGTATCTTTCATCAATCTAGTGGGAGTGTAACTCGTAGGCCAATAATGTGGAAGGAATCGGATGAAAAAAGATGTAGTAACCTGATCGAAGCACATTTCCGGCGTACACAAGATGTAGCTAGCACATTATAGAAACCCTCTAAACTAACCAATAATGAAAGCTGACACAGAGGTGAGGAATCCACCAATAGGGTCAAATGGAAACCAAGGCACTGCACAAATTCCAATGTGTGATAATAAAAGTTTATGTCGAACACAAGGGAAAACACTCAGTCAATGACCCATGATACTGATCGATGCTGAGCACAAGGTGACCTATCAATAATGAAAATAGGGCCAGGGTTTGGCTTTAGCCCTGTCCTCAGAGCAATATGTCGTCATCGATAAGGACAAGACCCGCCAACAAGAAGTCAATGGAGACCTTATCAAACCGGCATGAGTAAAGGACCAATATAACTGATTTGATGACAAACAAGACACTGACAGCTAGGGATGGCCGACTGAAAAATAAGTCAAGAGACACCACAAAGAGGCTAACTCAGGCTTACTTCCCTTGAACAAAAGCACGACTCAATGATGACCATGTGTCAGCATATGATAACTCTGTATAAGTTCATCATGCAAGAGGCATGAACAAACTCTCCATATGATTGGAATAGATAACCAATCGGAGGAGAACTAACTCAATAACAAGGTTAAGGCACACCTAAGTCAAACTAAATCTTGCCCAAAATGGAGGAGAGAATTTCTTTTGAGCGCTTTGTTCAAGGGCAACACAACTGACTGTACCTACCAACAATACATGGAAATGTTGTCCCATTCCCGCTCTTTTTGTATTATGTAATTTTTTTTGTCTTTTTCTTTAAGCTGGAAAAATAATAAAAGAATGTTATAGTACAGTGGAAAGAACGAGTGTCAGTGAAACAAATGATCTAGTTCTTGGGATGGGAACATTCCTATGCTCAATGCAGGGAGGTGAAGCTAGTCAAGGACACTCAAAGGGAAGTTCCTTCCACAGGTCTGAGGGTGTGTCAAGTTGCAGAAGCTAAGGGATTGCAAGTTTGATTTTGCAAAATACATGGTCAAAAAGTGGCTTAAACACAAGTCCAAGTGAAGTCGGCTCAAGGCCAAAAGGAGCAAATGGTCAAAATGCAATGCAGTAGTAAAAGTCAACACAAAGGAGCCTCTAGGGTATAAGGCCAGAACAAAGCAAAGATGTAAAGAGGAATGAGCCTTCAATGCACAAGTCATGGTGGGACTAGAGAGGAATCCCGAGCCTACTCAATAAAACAACATGGGCAACCAATGTCAGTGAGGTGCTAACTACGATGCCCATGTAAAGGATGGCTCTACCATCGTGTCATGATTTAAAAATCGGCAAGTGAACATGGTTTACTAACCATAACATGATGGGATCAACGCTATGGCAAGTGTATCGACAAATGGAGGCTAGTATGCAAAATGCAATGAAAAAATGGTTTCCCTAACCTATATGCCAGTGAATAAATGATACCTTCCATGATGGGTTAGCAGTCATGGAACTGATGTGAAATTTTCGAAGAAGTGTCCAAAATGTCCTGAAAAAATAACCTATTCCCGACAATCAAAGCTCACAAGTTAAAAGATTCATGAGACGAAAAAAATAAAGTTTTGAGAAAATTTAACATTTTCAAAGCTGATAAAATGACTTTTTGACTCACCATTTGTATCGTTTGTGTTGAGAGCAAAAGCTATGGAGAAAAAGAGAGCAAACTTGCCCCCCAAAGAATTGGACCATTCAAATTGGATCAAAATCATCAGGTAACCCCCAATTCTAGCTTGCATTACTTTATGATTGTTTTTAGAAATTTTAATTGATATTTGACGATAGGAATTTATGTTAAAAATTTCAACGCGTGTATATGCGGGTTGGATATTATAAACCTACTTACATGTAGGCCCTACACATGACTGTCTATGAAAAGGACCTGTGTATAAGTAGTTTGAAACTTAAACACAAACATCTAACGATTGAAACTTAATTTTCTTTTAGGATGACAACCACATGGAGAGAGAGGGAGCATACTACCATTGATAATGAAGTTATGAATGATCAACAGGCCTTAAATGCATTAAGGGGATGCAACTTATTGAGCCAAATATGAAGGCCAACACCCACTTGCTTGAAATGTTAATCCACTATTAGAGTATTGAAGATGATGCATTTATGATTGATCGAATGCCTTTGAGGATAAAGGTAGAAGATATTTACTTTATCACTGGTCTCTCCCGGAGAGGAGAAGTTGTACATTCAACTGGCCGGACACGAGGTAGTCTTTCAGTGGAAGACCACGTACATATATACTGTTCGAGGCATCTAGAGAAGATTGGAAGCCAGATTCTAATAAAACATGTGGAGAGCTTGTCCCTGAGGATCTTACTGTTCACCATAGCCAGGATAAACAGATCAGCCTCATTGTACCAAGCGTCATGAGTATCCATGAGCTTGGTCATGGAGCGTCTCACTACTATTTTTGATTGGTGTACACCTCTTCTTACTAATATGAAGAGCAAGTTGTCCTCCATTCAAAAATGGCAGACCAAAATTTTTGGATATGAGACCATTTTGTGCTCCTTCTTCGAGAAGGTTCCAGGGCTACATACCAGAGTATCAGTTTCTATTAGTAGCCCCCGAGATCCTCAGATGGGTAGGTGGGCCAACCTGATGAAATGTGTTGGAGGCAGGGATATGCCAAGGACTACTTTCAATGATGAGTTCTTCTCTTGATGGGAACAACAAATCATCGTTATAGACAACTATCCCTATGCTGGAATGGATTTCAGAGGAGATCCAGATTTGGTACTGCCACCAAACGCAGCATGGGGAGAGATAGGTAACCATTTTTTAAATTTTAAGTTTTTTTTGTGCTTTTTAAATATGAAAATGAACTTAAAGATATTTTTGATGGGATTAAAATATTTACATAATGATCATATTCCAGATCTGGGTACGGTACGACTAGATGGATTTCCATGGCACAGGCGTCGCGGCAGAGGTGCCGAAGAGGCAGCTGCAGAGACAGAGAGGGTCTTATATGGAGTCCAACGAAACATGGTGAGATATACTCACCGGGTATCGATGGTGATCATATAAGACCTACCTGAGGAGATGCAGCACCGCATGGTAGGAGTACCACGAGACTAGGTTTGCATTCTTTGGCGTGTGGCCAACCCCATAGCCACCTTCGTGGCCACTCATCTTGAGCCGGGTCATTAGATAGACTGGACATGATTATGGGCATTTAGTCCTGATTTTGTATATTATTTTTGAAACACTTTATGTACACACGGGCAGTTTTATGATATCTATAATATATATATATATATAATATATAGATATATAGATAATATAGATATATATATATATTATTATATATTATATAATATAAGATATATATATATATATATATATATATATATATATATATATAATATTGTATATATATATATATTATATATTATATATATATATATATATATAATATATATATATACAGTTCCAAATTTTTGATTTTTGTTTTTAACTTGATGAATGATTGATTAGCGATAGAATCCGCTAATGAATTGTCAGATCATGGAATGTGAAATAAGTAATAAAAACAAATGATCTTTGCAACACCCTCACTCTCAAAATATTGGTGATATAAATAAGGATCCCGAACTTGATAAATGTTATTCAATTGTGACACTACCAGCTGTGAGTCAAGATACACTACCGACAAATCAATTCCATAAGAAATAGCTTTGGATAGTAAATTAATGACGCAATATATTCGGCAATATTGTTTGACGCAGAACCAATACATATTCCCCTTAACACCATCAACTGACCAGATGGATAATAAATCACCCAAGCTACGGAAGCGAGATTCTGAGTGTGCTGACTAGCACCATCAGTGAATCTGAAGTAGACCAAGTCATCCATCAACACTTGCCAAAGCAAATAAAAAAAGTGTCGATATCACAAAAACTCCCGATAGAATATGTACAAAAATACAAAATATACAAAGAAGCGATGTAACCTAAGCAAAGTACTTCTTGAGGTAGAGCCCATTTCAGGGCTCCACCAACTTGTTCCCTTCAAAATCAACTAATTCATAAGCCCCTTTTCCTAAAACTCGTTTCACTACAAAGGAACTAGACCACAGAGACTATCGTACTGAGTTTTAACCCTTATGAGCCTAATTGATTATGTCAGCATCTCAATGCTGCTCATCAAGATGTTCCAAATGAAGGAGGGGCTCTTCGAGACTAGAGGTCTTTGGAAGGAGCTCAAAAACCAGCTTAAGGGATGGAATTTCGCACTAAACGAGAAAAATAGATTCCAGCCCGTAAACTAACTGAAAAGGTGTAAAACCGGTGGTAGTCTTTACCGAGGTTCGGTATGCCCAGAGAGCTGGATACAACATGAGATGCCAAATGGAGCGATTTTTGTCAATTTTCCTTTTCAGGATCATCTTGAGGGACTTATTCACACCTTTGACTTTCCCATTGGCCTAAGGATAATATGGAGACGAATGCTCTTGCCGGAAGCCCAATTTAAGAGCCAATTTGAACATGAGTTGGTTCTGGAAATGGCTGCCATGATCAGCGAAAATCTCTCTTTGGATACCAAAATGAGAAATAATCTGATTGAAGAGGAACAATGCCATTGTTTCACTATCAATTTTATAAGTGGACATGGCCTCATCCCACTTCGTAAAGTAGTCTACGGCCACTATAATGTACTTGTGATTCACTGTTGAAGGTAGATTACAAGTAGTAAAGTCAATACCCCACTTTGTAAAAGGATCGACAGTGATGACAGGGAAAGGAGGAGTGGATTGCACGCACATCTTTCATGTATAGACTTGAAAAGGGTGGCAACGTTTGACCGCTTCAATACAATATTTAAAAAGCAAAGGTCGAAAGTAGCTGCCACGTAAGATTTTTTGGGCTGTTGCAAGCCCAGATAGATGACCACCACAAGCTCCACTATGGCAATCATTAAGCACAAACTCTGCTTCCTCTAAGGTTAAAAAATGCCTAAGGATTGAATCAACCCCTCGGTGATATAATTTATCACTAATGATGACATAGTTCTTAGCCAGGTGACGTAATTTTCGATGTTCATCCTTGGAGGAAGCAGGAGGGAACTTCGAAGTTTGGAGATAGATGATGATCTCCATATGAGGGGTCTTGTGAAGAGATGAGGAATAGATGTTCATCTGGGAAACTCTCCTCATAAATAGTATCTTCTCCACAAGGTAGCTCAGAAATTAATTCCGCAAAAACCAATGATTTCTTAGACTTGGCTAATAAGAACTCAAGGTTGAATTCTTGTAAAATAACAATCCATAGATTGTATTTGCACCCAATCACTCACCTACTGAGGAAAAATTGGAAAGGATTGACTGCCTCTAAGACAAATGTTTTGCATAGCAGAATATAATGATGAGCCGCTGGACAGCATGGATAACTGCCAAGGCTAATTTCTCAACCAGAGAATAGCGTAGTTCAAGGCCTACCAAGCCTCGACTCAAGTAGTAAATCACATGCTCTGTGAGAGCATCATCTTCCTGAACCAGAACCATACCTATGGTTGATTCTGCGGCTGCAAGATATAAAAGGAAATCTCTACGATAATCCGGTGGACTCAAAAGTTGGGCAAAGATTAATGCCTGCTTCAAGGCATCAAAACATCATTGCACAAAGTCATCCCATAAAAATGGAACTCCTTTCCTTAGAAAATGCATAAATCCTTTAGTTATATTAGCATAATTCACTATAAACCATCTCAAGAAATTTGCCTTCCCCTGAAGACTTTGAAGTTGTCGGATGGAAGACAGGGGAGGCAACTGAATTATTGCCTCAACCTTGAAGGGATAAACCCAAATCCCTTCAGTTGATACAATGAACCCTAACAACCGACCAGATGTAACTGCGAAAATGAACTTATTTGGATTCAACCAAATCTTGCAAAACAAAGATCTCTCAAAAACTAACTGAAGGTGACTAGGATGATCGATTCTCTTTCGAGAACAAGTAGTGAAATCATCCAAGTATGCTTTGATGACATGATTGATGTCGTGGAAAGCATAAGACATGGCCCGCTGAAATGTGGCTCCAACATTTTTAAGACCAAAAGGCATCTTTTTGCATGCAAAGGTACCCTGGGGACATATGAAAGTTGTCTTATGATGGTCTTCTAGACGGATAGATATTTGATTATAACCAGAGAATCCATCCATGAAGGAAAAAGTCTCATTACCCACACATTCATCAATAATTTGATCAATAAATGGTGTGGGGTAATTATCTTTCAGACAAGCTTTGTTCAAATCCCTAAAGTCAATGCACACTCAAATCATTCCTTTTTTTTTATTAATTGGGATTGGATTAGAAACCCAATTCGTTAGAGGAACGAGGTATATGAAACCCACCTTGTGCAGCTTTTCTACTTCAGCTTTAATAGCTGCTACTTTCCTAGGATTGACCAGCTGAAGCTTCTGACGAATTGGCTTAGCGTTTTCATACATCTTGATCTCATGCTGAATAATGGATGGATCAATACCAGACATTTCTTCATAAGACCAAGCAAATACATCCCGAAACTACTTAAAGAGGTCGGTGTAAATTTGAATCTCTTCAGGGGAACACTCGGCTCCGATGAAGACATTTTATATCACATTAGTGATCCTAGATATGTTTATCGGTACAGTTTTTGAAATGAACGACATATTACCTTCAGCACAGATGTGCGTTGGAGCTAAAGGATTTGAAACTGTACATACATCGCTAGTAAGTAGATTGGAGAACCTGGATTTGACTTCTTACAATGGGGGAAGAAAATATGAACGATGGTGTAAATCTTCCCAAGGTCGATCTACACCCATCATTGCTTCTAAGATTGCTTCCTCAGATGGTAAAATTGTATCTAAGCCATCCATAGCAGAAGTAAAGTCAAGGGTCCAAGCTGGGGCCACATCACCATCTAACTCTTCCTCTGAAAAAGGAGTAGGATGGTCATCTACAGAGTTAACAATAGAGTGATATATAAGCTCTACTCAGACATAAGGAATGCCATTCCACTGACTTGTCCTTCATCTAATGTGGTTGTAGGCAAGGGCAAGGTCCAAGGGTCTGAAAAATAATGAGTCCGTAAGAACTCTTCCCGGGAAGACGCTTTGGAGGACGAAATGGCATTGATTCTAGCTAGAGGAGTGGGAAGATCAAATGTACCCATCAATGAAGAATACATCCCAACTCCTAGATTCTAGATAGGTTGACGGGGGTTATCCATCGTTGGGATGGTAGAATCCGAAGTTGCACGAGGATCACCTGGATAATAATCCAATTGATCAAATTTAACAATTCTCCCCTCGTGAGGAAAACAAAGGACACAAAACAAAGTTGAAACTACAACATCCATTTCCTAAATCCAATTCTGTCCTAAGAGGAGATTATAATTGAGGTTGGGATCATCGATTTCTACTTCGACATTAACGACCTTTCCTCCAACACATATAGGAAAGGCCGAGATAATCTTGTGTGGCCTATGAGAATGACCATCAAATGCTGTCAAGAGAGTGGCTGAAGGAACAGCTGCAGGTGATCCAATTGCCTTCCAACATGACATAGACATTACGCATGTGGAAGCTCCCTCATCTATAATTGTCTGAAAAATATTGGTTTTCCAGTAAGTAGAATTTATGTGGAAATCCATATGATGAGGAAGTCTCTTTTTGACATTGTGCATATCAAAAGTGAGAGCTAAAGAATTATTTGGATCTACTGTCCCCATTGCCGAAAGCAAAACACTTCTTTGACCTAGACACGACTGGAGTACCTCTAAAGCAGACATCGCGCAAGGATTCTGAGCCAAATATTCTACAATGGAGCAGTTCTGGGCTGCCCTAGCATTAGGGTTGATAGTAGCGCACTTGGCAGAACCTTTTGGTATTTGAGGTATAGACTCGACAGAGGGTCGCTCAATATGAAGTGGGTCCATAGTTTTGGGAGAAGATTTATCCTTATATGTTTCTCCTTCACCATAATCTCATGACTGTGTAGCCACATTGACATTAGAACTCATCATGAAAACATTTGAGGAATTGCCCCCTTCCTGGTTGCCTCCTACAGAGGTACCAAGGTTTGAGTTCGCGCCCACAAGTAGTTGTTTCCCTTGGGGGAAAGGGTTAGTTAAGACAGCTTGGGAGCTAGAAGACTCTTGCTGCACTAAAAAGCACTGAGCATCTTGAATTTTTGAGTATAGATGAGTCACATGATCTCCACTGCACAACTTGCATGGAAATTTAACTTTCTTCTTAGACTCATTTCTACTGTCATCGGCACCATCGCCAGGCTTGTTTGCATTACCCTTCCCTTCCTGATTCTTCTTTTTACCTTGTCCCTTCTTCTTCCCATCAGATTGTTGATTTCCTTTGGGATTAGAGGCCTGGACGACATTTACGAAAGAAGGTTGGGAAGGTGGAGTAGTGGACGATGCAGCCTTATTGGAAGAAGCAGTTTATAGAGACAACTGCTGCAATTGGTTCAAGAGGTTCACCATATTGGCATCAACTGATCCAACTATACCACTAGCATGAGGGCTTGGCTTCGGTTTGGCTACATCAACTATGGATCTAGGAGCATCTGGCAAGATCTTCTGAAGAGTCCCAGACTGAGAATATATCAGTTCTAACTACTGGGCGTGAAAGATAGCCTACTCTTTGGAATAAACTCTGGACATAGAAACATCCTTGGAGATCTCGGGTTGTAATGATTTTAAAAACCATTCGAGATGGAATTTAGGTGGAATTTCAACTTTAATGAGCCTCTTTATTTGTCTCCACTCCTAGATATGATTCGAAATGTGAGTAGTCGTGTCCTAATGAAAATTGGCTAGAAGTTTAGTTTCGGCTTCGTAATGGACAAACAACTGAAAATGGTTTAAGAAAATGTTAGCCAAATCAGTGAAAGATGTAAAGGTGCCCCCAGGAAACTCTATATACCACTTAGGTGCATTCCTAGTTAAGGTGCACTGAAATAGTCTCAAGCTAATCGAATCATCAATTAGGGAGTTAGATAAGCACCATAAATGGAACGTAGTTACATGGTCACCTAGGTCTTCACCACTCTTCCCTTCGAATTTTGGAATATCCGATGGAATTTTGGTCAGGACTGGAGGCTAAGTCGAATTGTATTTGATTGGATCATTCGTTAACTTAATCAAGTCTAGCAAATTAAGTGTGGCTAGAGAAGGAAGTCTCGGAGGACCTTGGGGATTCCACCCAGATTGGGTGGGGTTCCCAAAAGTCTAAAAAGAATGACCTGGATTTTGAAAGGCACCAGGTTGCCTAAAGTAATTTGTAGAACCTACTGAACCAAAAGGTGAACCTTGTGGTCCAACAAAACTTGGAGTTTTACCAACTCCAGCTAAAAAAGCTCTATAACTAGTAAAGTTTCCCCCTAAAGAATTATTGTAAGGAGCCAAAAGCCACTAGTAAGGATTCTAAGCATTAGCTAAGGGTGGAAAACTTTGAAATGAATTGAATGAGGAATACGACACATTCCCTTGTTGGCCAAAAAATGGATTCCCATCTCCCGTCCCACTAACTGTGGGGTTAGTCCAACTCTGAAAGGGATTGCTACCTTGATTTGTGAAAGGAAAAGGCATAGATCCTACCATCGGATTAGAATATGGTATATGACCACTTCCAAATGGGAAACTCTAAAAAGAAGCTAATTCACTCATCTTGGACACGGATGCAGTTGATGGTACATTAAATGGAGCTGAAGGAATACCTTGAGAGGGAATTCCAAAAGGGAAGAATCCAAAACTGGATGCATTAGCTTGGGAACTTCCACTCGTCGATGGAATGGAAGTAGACCCAAACAAGGATGTGCTGGTACTAGACCCAAATAAAGATGTAGAAGGGATGGAAACAGTTCCCCCCCCCTTGTACTGATATAGGAGTCTGCATACTTGCAACACTTGTGGTGGATTCCATGCTTGCAGTAGTGGCCATCGAAGGGATGTATGTGTGTCGACCTGGGCTTGAAGGCCTCTGTGTCGGAGTTCCAATGTATAACAATACGTCAGGATGATCAGAAGGGAGAGGATAATCCAAAGTCGCAATTGACTCTAAAAGCTCTTCTACCTCAATATTATCTTTCGACTAGAAGAGAACTCGAGAAAGAACTGTCGTGTTCCTCTCTAACTCTATGGTAATACCAAGTCTATTTTGTACAATAATGCCCCCAAGCAGAGGATCAATCTCCGATGTGCTAGCTGCCACTGGCCGAAAGCCACTAGCAGAATCGCTCCTACACCTTCTTGGAGAAGGCTCTGGACTCGCAGGTGAAAGCCACAAAGTCTACTGGACTGTCCAAGTGATCGGTCAGCCACTTTGAATTATTTTAATAATATCTACTTAAAGACTCAAGAAAATTGAAATCTAGGCTGACTAGAAGCACAAAACACACACTAGAAGTGTCCCTAAAGAATTCAACAGTCAAACAACTTCCAAGTATTTCTGTTGTTGGTGATTAGGACCGGACACCAAAATACATGAAAGTGAATAAAAAGGGCATTCTGAAAATAGACTAGGGTAATTACACCCGAGGTCTACTAGCGAAGGTATCGAAGGTAGTTACCCTGACCTCCAGACAACAGCCTTTGCTGGTGCAAGCCCCCAAGCTTTGCAAGGGTGCCCTCCAGAAGTATTGTTGAATGTGATGCAACGTCAACCTCAGGTGCCACGAGATTCCCCTCCGCAACCACCTATGTAGATCCCTAGGATAGGCAACTAAAGATACCAACTCATATCAAAAGTTAGGTGAAACAATCGTGAGGTAAGATATGATAAGTAAGAGAGGGGGTATCTCTCATCCTTATCTTCACAAAGCCTCGCGCTTAACTCCCAGTCACGGAGCTTTCCCGGTCTCCCTAACACTATTAGATTTCACTCTTTATTCAGACTTCTATGTTTCACAATTTAGAGTGGCCTTGGAGAGTTTACTCTCCTCTCGCCTAATCCAAGGCCCTAAATAAACCTAAAACTTTTTGGTGTATACTGATTGACAATATAAAAAGTTCTAGTTTATTTTATTAAGTACTTGATTTTAAGTGGATGTTCTTTTTAAGTCAAAGGGACAATATGGAAGTGAAACTAATGGTGTTGATATGACGCAAAATAAATTAATGAAAAACTAACTTATATGCAATGCACTTGTTTGTTCTTCGATGAAAAACAACTTCTACTTGGGTTCTAAGAAACTTCTATAAAGCAAAAACTTTTTTTTCTTTTCTTTTCTTATAAGAGACTTCACACTCACAAAAACTAAAAAAACCACTCATGCTTTAATGATGCAAAACTACCCTAATGCAAGGTGTACATGATAATGCAAAATTCTAGATTACTCTAAAAAGAAATGAAAGAAATTTGTTTATAAGCCAACTTAAGTGTTTGAAAGGATTATGAATTTTGAACAAAAAATCATTCCAAACAAGGACTAATCAAAAAGATCCCAAATCACTCTCCAAAACCAAAAGAAACCAAAATCAAATTCGGGAAGCAAAGCAAGCAAACCATAAAAATGAAGTTTGACACAAATATTGCAAACAATATTCTATTTCGGAAAACCAGAACAATCAAGAACCTTTATAAGAAGTCTTGTGCGTTCAAACACAAATCATAAAACTCACTGTAAAGCAAACTGAGGCCAAAAACTTTTAAAAGCAGGAGAGAATTCGTAGTAGTAGGCTCACTGAAAGATTAAATTCTAAAAACAGAAACTGATCACTGAGAAACCACACAGACCAAGAAACAAATTTTTCCAGGTAGAAAGATTTGAAAAAATCATGCAAACAATTGTATACGCGATTGTGTTCCTACATAGCTGTGTGGACATGCGCTTCTGCCAAAAGAAACTCACGTATACATAGTTTCAGTTCACAGAAACAAACATGTGTACCCTTCTATAAATAGACAAAGGTCTGTATATGAAGTTTTACAAGAAAAATAAAAAAATGAGGCCTAATGAAAAAGATCAGACTTGAAGTCTGAGTTCCTACAGGAGCAGGCAATACAATCACAGCAAGCAAACTAAGAACTGAGCCCTAATTGGAACTGAACAACCCAAACTAGGAATAACAAGATTGTTATCCCCAGTGGAGTCGCCAATTCTGTTAAGGGAATAAGTCCCCTAGGGCTTTGGGTCAGAACGCTAGCAGAGCAAGAGTATTGTAGAGCAAGAAACAAGCATTCAACTCAAGCAACATGCTTAAACAAACTAACTATGCGAGGATGAACATACCCCGTTGTCCTTCGTTTGGGTAGTTCCATGTAGGGTTCAAACCCTCTACAAGTCCTGATGACCTTCAAATATGCAAATCAACCAATTCGAATACACATAGTAGCATATAGATAAAGCATTGTAGTGAAATCAACTTTATATCATATAATTAGATGGTTAGTTATACATTAAAATAGTCATTCATATATAAACCATAACAATAACATCATATGCATAAACAAAGTCGATATCAGGAACAAGGCAGTGTTTCCTTTTATTGTAGAAATCTATAATAAAACATGGAAACAATTCACCTGAGTCCTCCTCTTCCGGCTCCAAGTGGAACCATCCTCCAGGTCCGTCTAGTCCCAGTCTTCAACAACCTCCTTCCATAACCAATACCATGATATCTCCAAGCATGTGAGAGAATATCAATGCTCAAGGATACAAGGGTTTCCTAAACTTGGGGAAGTGCTTGAAGCATAGGGATACTTCAGACTTGATCAGGTGATAATCTCAGTAAAGTAATTCTATCATTTCTCTCCTCCTTAAGGCTTTCCCATTGAAGTCTTTTTATACTTCTCCCAAATTAGTTTTTTTGTTGGTAATCAGTTGGGAATAGTTGGGCCACGGGCACTAGTAGGTAATCAATAGGTAAAACCCATGATCTCCGCCATAATTAAGAAAATTTATTTTTTTTAAAGTATTTTAACACATATACGTGGGTTGGGTATTGACTGACCCGCATGTACATGCTTTTAACACAGGGTAAAGTAGCGTACAGGGAGTAAAACATTGTTTTTAAAATATTTGGACCAAGTCTGGAGGGAGGGGTTACCCTAGGCCATAAACCAAACATCACAAATACAAAAGCTGATATTTGGAGCTATAACAGTTGTGTTTACAGGGTACTTCTCAAGCGGATAAAGTGTTGGGCCCCAGTATTGCAGCAATAATGCTGCAACTCCTGAGACCCCCTTCTCTACTTTTATCAACCCGGTAGTTCGTAACAAACTTGGAAGCGACAGTGCTGTATGCACAAGTACTAGCTCTTGCCATGACTGTCACTTGATTAGCTAGCACAAGTCTGCTAGGAGCTTAAGCCAACTTCTATGAGCTCTTAGGAGAAGCTTTTAACTGATGGATGGAGTCTAACTCAACGGAGGCTAACCTACTTGCAGAAAGAAACTATAAAGATGAAAGGAAATGCAAACCCTAGCAAACTCTAGTCCTGCTGATGCAAGGAAAAAGATGAAAGCTACTGAAAAATATGCCATTGATTCTTTGGAAGGTTAAGTGCATGTGTCTAAGCTACTTCTGAAGTGAAATCTGAAAAGAAACATCTTTTTTTATTTTTGAGTAAGTTGGCATAATTATTATGCATGTGCTTTAACTGTTTTTTACTGTGTAGAGGTGGATTGGTGAAAGGAAATGCTTGCAAGAGGTTGGGAAGGTTAGAAGAGGGCCTAAGGGGTCCCTAGCACCCTTCCAGAGAGTTTCACAGTGATCAGATCTCAAGAAACCGCTTTCCTGAGCTTCTACAGGAAGTTCTGTAGCTTCTACAGGATGTACTGTAGCTTCTACAAGATGTTCTGTAGCTTCTATAGGATGTTCCAAAAAGAGGATTTTGGAGGGTTGATGGAGGAAAAATGGTGGGAAAGTGGAAATGGAGGTTGGATAAGGATGTTAAGGGGTCTGGGACCTGGTGAATGAGGCTAAGGAGTGATTGGATTCGTTCGAGGATGGAGGGAGCAATGATGCACAAGAATGTAGAAATTAGGGCAAAGTGGGAAAATGTGGCAAATGAAGGGCAAGAATCTGAGTTAGAGGATGAAGTAGGTTGCATTGATGGATGAAGGGTAGGAAAGGATGGATTACAGGTGATCTGCACACAATATTTAAAAACTAATCAAAGAAAGATTAAGAAAATCAAAGATCTAGCTATTTCGATTTAATTTGACCTAGAAACCATAAGCATGATGGACATAAGTTTGTTGGTAGAAAATCATGTAAAACAACTATGGAAAGAAAGTAAGAATGGATCTAAGCATGTAATCACAACTGGTACTAACTTTTGCAACTAAGAATCTAACACTATAAATTGCATGAAGAAGCAAAAACAATGTTTTTATGGCAGCAAGGACACCTAGGTCTCAGCTCATGGTCCCAAGGAGGGAGAGGTGAAATCGAAGGTTGCTTGATGGCCTTTTTCAAAGATATTTTCTATTACCAACCTGTTAAATCACTTGAAACATGAAAAGCTATTTTAATCATCAAAAGCAACCTAAGTAACAAAACAAGATTTTCATCTAAATAACATATTTTATTCTAAGAATGCAGCAAAGAGACATAAAAATACACAAAGGAAGTACTGGGCACTTGGGTTGGGCCCAACCCCAAGAGCTACAACCTTCTAAGAAAGATTAGAGCTAGTGCAAAGCTGGATTCATCTTTATTGATCAAAAGATAATAGTTACATCCCAAAAACTGTCTACAAGAAAAAGCTTGAAAATGTGCTGAAATGCATAGCTAACCTACTGCCTAAAAAATGACTAACATCTGACTAAAATCGAACTAAAAAATGACTAACTAGCTAACTAAAATGAGACCCTAAGTGTTCTTATTTATACAAATTGAGGACCCCAACAGTCTTCCTAAACTTCAGGAACTCAGCTGCCAAAACTTGCAGTTAACAACAACTTTACTAACCCTTGCTCGGCTGTCCTTGTGATAATCGATGTGGTGGCCCTTGAACTCTGAGCTGCTGGTGGAGAATTCGAGGTAAGGGCTCATAAATGGAGACACCTTCCTAAAAATCCTCTCCCTTGTTCTTCCACGAATTTGGCTGCCAAGTGCTCATTGAAACCTTTGATTTTATCTCAAAATTGACCAAAACACTGCACGAAGCACCCATTAGACTTGTTGGCATAATGACTAACCCAATTCACTCTATTAGCATAAATATAATAAAAAACATGCAATAAACTAATGAGAATGGTGGATTAAGTTGAATTAGGAGGCTGAATGAGCCCATATAATTACTCATTTCTGGGGCTCATCATCACCCCCTACTGAAAGTGTTGCTCATGCTCTGAGCAACTAATCTATCTCTTCATCTTTGATGGCCTTGGTGGCCTCCTTGTCATTCCAAGCTTCTGAAGTGATGTCCTCTTCTCGGTCATGAAACCATGTTTTTCTCTCTATTTCTTCCCACTGCCTGTGCTCCCTTCTCTTGTAGCAGTTTTGTTAGCGCCTCAACCTCAGCCTGCAGCTTGTCCTCTCTCTGTTGTTCATCATATGTTTCCTTGTCTGTTGGATGCCCTTCTTGCTACTGTTTTTCTCTCAAAATGGAGGGCCTATCTTCGTTATGACTTCCCTGTAGCTATAACTGCTGTTTCAACAGCTCATTCTCCTGTTGTAGTTTGGTCCTTTTGCTGCTTTCCACATGCCTCACCATGGTCAATTCTTTTCTTGATTCATTGAGTTGTTCTTCCAAGTGGCCTATGTCCACCACACCCTTGGATTTAGCAATCCTCATCCAAGTGTGAGTCCTAACCCTTTCTTGTTCTAGTGTAAAGAAAAATTGCACTATGAATTTCTAGGGAATTATCTTCCCAACTTCTAACAGGTTGTAGTATGAGCCCGAGCTAGGCTGAGGGCTTGGTTCCAATATTTGCTCTGTCTTTTCTTCTTCCTGTGATTGTTGGCCACCTTTTCCTCCAATTTCTCGGTCTATTTTAGCTTAGCTCGAGTTTCCTGTAGAGAATTCTCAGCTTCCTGTAGAGCTGTCTTTGAGTCCATCATCTTAATTCTCTCTCTCTAGGTGGAGGTTTTTGGGCTTCCTCGTTCATAGGTGATGGTTATCTTTCAAGGAGACTCCTCCTTTTGTTTAGCTGTGGTGTCCTCAATGATAATTGGCTCCTTTGACTGCGGCTGGGGTCTGCCCACTTTGATCCGTGTGCTCCTCCTTGTTTTAAAGTACATGGAGGTTTGCCTCTTTCGCTTCCCTTTCTATTTTGGAGGTGTGCTTAAGGTAGCAAGTGTAGTTGCTGCCTCCTTAGCCAATATCTCAGGTGATTTGTCCTCTTACTGTTCTGTTTCCATGCTTCCTATTGAAATCCCCGTGTCAACTATTTCTGTCTGTTTTGCTGGATGTGTCTTTTCCTTTTATTTCTGTGTGTCTGCTTTGGCTGTGACATCCTTCAGGTGGACTTTTTTTAGCCCTCTCTGCCCAGAATTCAGCTGTCCATTTATGAAAAGAAGAATTGTGTTTCTACGGACAGAATACAGAGCTCAATGTTTCTTCTCAGCACACATATAGACGTGTAAGTTCAAAATTTTCCATACACAGGCTGGCCCCCACAGTTGCATATCTTCTCTACAGGAGAATTTTAAAGACAGGAAATGTGGAGGAGCATCTTGATGCAGACACAACTGAGAAACTCAGTGCAACACACAGGAAAAAATTTTATTTCCAATTCACAGGCAGATTTTCCTCTAGTTTTCTAATCTCATGCCATGTTCAATTCACCACTTTGCACAAAAAAATCACGCACAAAGAAGCTTCCCTGATCCTACCTTGTTTTGAGCTTGAAATTCGCTGAAAATCCCAGGTTTTATTTCTGCACGGTTGTTTTCTGTGTTTCCTATAGAAGCCTTCCTATAGAAGGCTCTCATTTCCTGTAGAATGAAACTGTGCTTCCTGTAGAGCCTGTTAGTGCTCAAATCTACCTTAGGCTGAAATAAGGTAAGACTCAAGGCTACATCAAACCATGCTTAGCCTCGTAGCTAGCCCTACGAGGACAGGAGAGGGCTCTCTCCGGGTCAATCTTGGCAAAATATAATCAACAAGGTTGAGATGACTGAATTGATGACTAATTTTAGGCTAGGTATGAAGTCCAAAGACTTTGAAATTGAGTTTTTGAGGTTTTGTTGAATTCAAGGGAAAGGCAATTTTGGGTGCGGGGATGAGGCATAGCTTTTGCAGAGGTCTACTTGGGGCAAGATAGGCGATTGTTTTGATGCCTTAAAGAAAGTGAGATGGGTAGATCAAACTGGTGAGGAGCTAAGGAGAGCAAGGAAGTCTCAAGGATTCTCCTTAAACTAAAGAAAACATAGAAAATTAAACAAATTTAAAGGCAGAGCATAGCAATTTCATGGATTCTACCTTAACACTTCATTTGTTTAATTACAGAAGATTAAATAAGGAAAGTGATACACATACACAATTTACAAGTACTAGGAGAAACACACCATCAACACATAAAGCCACATGAATCCCAAATAGTGCTGCAAAACCCTAGTCTTTCCTTTGCCAAAATGCAGAAAAGATATGTACAATATAGTCTCAAGCTACTCCTAAGAGTCCAACCCTGAAAATGACTAAGAAAATACATAATATAGACAAGCCAACACATTCCCTTGCCTCTAGGGGTCGAGCTCATCATCCTGGGAGCTGTTTCAACCAATTCTAAACAAAGCACTACAATCTAGGCAGTCAAAACAACTTGCCTCTATAAGCTAGGAAACCAATTCATTCATTAAATTTTTGCTATTTTATGAATGAATCATCTA
>APFE030536103.1:117912-168054 GCA_000404065.3 Pinus taeda | reverse complement strand
CTCACAATATTGGTAACATGATTGGCGCCGAAAACAATCCATTGCAAGTGGGCAAGCTTGCAATTGAGCCAAAGAAGTAGGCTCCTCCCTAACATGCTGTCCACTCTTGCCACCTTTGTGATACCTCTGTGGTACATTAGGTACATTTACCTCCGGTGTAGAGTCACTATCATACTCCTACTCATATACTGACTCGGTCTCTGACATGTTCTTTTAGAAACAAGGTAGCTGGAATATATATATGCTGATATACAACTGTGTGCAAAATTGACTGTAGACTTTTTTCTTTTTCTGAAAATGCTGTGACCAAGGGGACACAAATGACAAGGGAATTGTTAGGAAAAGGTAAACATTTAGGGAAATGGGGAAAATGGAAATAAAACAAATAATTTAGGGAAGGGAAGGGACATGGAAATCTTGAAGTTTTAGGGTTTTGGGATGAGGTAGGGATTATATGTTTATAATAGAAGGGAGGGATTATGATTTTGAGGGAGGATGGTGTGGGGTTTATGAGGAATTATTGGGGAAAATAATGGTGAAAATAGGGGATGGGAAACAAAGGAAATAGGAAAACCTTGGCAACAGTTATTTTTGAAAACCCTACAACAATCTTGGCATTAAATCCTTACAGCAAATTAATTGACAAGGATGGTTTTTACACTTGGTCTTTCATGGCAAATATAGCATAATTTCTTTACATAAATCATTCAAAAACCAAGAAAAAGCCATGAATGTAATCCTACCTGTGATTTGATGCGTGAGAAGAGGTGTTTGAGTGTGTTTTGGACAAAGTCTAGGCATAAACTTCAATGTGCCACACGCCTCACCCAACGCACCGCGTGCTGCTGATGCGCCGCGCGCGTTCAAAATTACATTGGACTTTGTCGCCTGATGCGTCGCGTGCCGCTGATCCACTGCGCGCCCTGGAAACGGCCCAATTTGCTCACAAACTCACAAAATCGCCTTAGAACAATGCTCTTTGCTCTTGGAATGTGGAATGGGTTGTAAATGAGGAGAAATATCTTCATATAGACTCCTTGTTGATTTTTTCTTAACCCAAAACCCATTTTCTTATGTTTGGTTGTTGACACTTTTTCAAAATTAATAGGCTCTGACCTTTTTGGTTTCCCCTTTAAAATTGGTTGAAATAATGATTTTATCTGATAATTTTTTGCAGGGATAGATCTGATATGCTCTGGCAAAGGAGACCAAGGCTGCACTTGAACGATTGAAGAACTGAAAATTTTGACAATTTTTTACAAAAATGAGATGGCGAGTTATCTTCAAAACTCTGAAGTCATACTTTATCTGTACAATGATGAAAATTATTGAAGTGATGATTTACCAAAGACATCCCTCTGGTCTGCTGGTCTTCTAAGACTTTTCAAAACAAAATTGACTCAACCCTAGACCTAAGACCTCAAAATTTAAAACATGATTGTAAATGACCTTTGAAGACTTATTTTAATGAATAGACCTGAACCAGCAGTGCCAAGCACGAGGGGAATGAGTGACACAAACCGCTCCATCAGAGTTATGGCATGCCTAACGAAATGAAACTGATCAAAACGGATGGGACACCTAAACATGAAATGAAAAAGAGCTTTGATCTCTGACGGAGGGATAACTAGACCGACTCTAACAGAGCCCAATAAGCGGTAGATTTTTTTCAAAAAAGGGTAGAAATCTCGAAAAATCAAGCAGGAATCTTGTAGAGGACCACTGGTTAGCTAATCTAGAAGTGGTGGACATGTGCTTCAGTTGTGAATGTCGTGAAGGCACAGTGAACAAAGAGTGGTGAGAGTTTCAGCCGAGCATCATTTAACTGCAACGTGATTCATGTGAGAAGATGAGGTGGCTGGATGTGCATTGGCCCCATGAAAACTATAGTGCTATTATGAACTGTATGTTCTCTTCTTGTTAATCACTTGACATCAGTTGCACTAGAGTTCAAATAGCCAACGCTACCTATTTTTTTAAATTTCACGTGAGCTGACTATACACGTATGCTGCATGATTTCCGACTGAGCGCTAGAGAACTAGACAAAGCACTGTCTAAACTGGACGAGGGTGGCTAGTATTGGACGAGGGTGGCCAGTTAGCTGGCCACCGATCTTTTTTAATCCCAACCGTCTCATTGTTCACGTAGTTCTTAAATTACATTCATGCAATAGAGGAATGGGTTTAGTCACGTACCTAGAAGTCGAATGTGTTTGCTGGTCCTTTTTGCTGCTGCATGCTCATATTCTGTGGATGCATGCTGGTTTGTTTGCTGATACATGGCTTATTTCCTGGTGCAAGTATCCTCTGGCTGGACCTATGCTGTAGGAGCCTGCTTCAACGTTCAGATTTGAATCCTCATGTGAATTTTTACAGGACAACAACTTGTTTTCTCCATTTCTCCCGACTGATAGATTGGATTGACCTGAAACTTTCTGAGCATGCTTCTATCATCGTTATGCACCTCCCATAGCAAAATTGTGGTCAATGGATGCATAGATTTCGAGAAAAACTGAAAATGGCTGAAGATGACAGAGGTCATTTTCTCAAAAACCGTGCACTAGAATTGACTGAAACTGCTTGGGTAGGTTGCTATCATCTATATGCATCTCCCCATGAAACAGGTTTTGAAATGGATGCACAGATATGGAGAAAATGCAAAAATGGGTGAAGGTGATGGAGGCTGATTTCTTGGAAATCGTGCACTGGAATTGGCTAAATATGCTTGGGCATGTTGCCATCATCCCTATACAACTCCCCATAGAACAATTTTGTAAATGGATGCATGGTTTCCAAGTTAGGGAAAAAAAAAATTTCTACTCCATGAATTTTTGTTTCAAAGCATTATGCAATTTTTTGCACAGTAAGGAAAAATGAGCTTGGGCTATAATGCAGACTTGGAATTGATGGGAGAGAGGTTTGAGGAGTGTAGGAGGACTTATGAACCCTTTAGGAAGCTATCATGTTTTTCAAACTGCCTTTTTTAAATCCATTTCTAGCTTCCTGTAATTTCTATAGGAACTTCCTGTAGAACACATTTTTTAGGAAAGAAGCACAATGAGATGGAAAAAATAATGGAGAAGGGTGAGGGATAGAAACATGGATGTGTACAAGCCTCATGAACATATTCCTAGCCTTCGGGTCCTCTTCGGAGATCGATTTTGGATTGTTTCTAGGCTTCCTGTAGAAGACACATAACTTCTTGTAGAAGGCACAACACTTCCTCTGTCTTTGTTTTGAGCGATCCTCCTAACCTGCAATGTCCTTGTTGCAACCTGCAATTATTCAATGGAAATTAGGTTTTTTTTTTTTTTTTTTTGAAAACAACTAGGGTGCCTCATGGAGGTTTTCACCCTAATTTTTTGCCTTGGGCGCCTCCAAGGGAGGTTTTCACCCAGGGATCTTATTCTCTTTTTATTTTCTCTTCTTTCCAGCCCATTGACTGCCTGATGGAGGTTTTCAATCAATGAGCCAATCTGAGGTGCCTCCGAGGAGGTTTTCACCTTAGATTTTCATTTTTTCTCTTTTTTCTTTTTTTTTCTACCCTACCCTACTTGAAAAACAAAATCATTTTCAAGTATAAGAATACTTCCAATGGAGCCATGTGCACATCGATATTAAAGACAAGATGATGTGGAGGTTTGAAATGCATGCTTTGACAACTATCCAGATTTTAGAGAGCAAATGATTTGACTTTGAAAGGATCAAACATAGCTGAGGAAGAGAATACTGCTGCAACTTAGTGACCGTCTGGAACCATATTTCAATATAGCTCTGATATCCTTGGTCCTTTTGCTTATCTGGTTCATTCTCCATATCTTCTTCTATCATGACCTTCACATCTTCCTCTTTTTGCTGATTTTTCTCTTGAATACATGGAGGATTTGATGGTAACCATGAGGGAGCACTCTCAATCTTTGATTCTAATGTCTTCTCTTCATCTAGTGCAGCCCATGGTTCTTTGATCTCCTCTTTTGAATCTTCTTTTGCTGGATGTGGTCCTTCAATGCTTTCAAGATAATCTCTTTTTTGCAATACTCTTCCTAAGATATGGTGAAGATCATTGAGCTCAAGAGGAGTCATTTGGACATGTTGTGCCTCAGCTTTGCAATTGGGTTGAGCTATTCCATTGTGTGGGTTTGGAAATGGTTGTATGGGTAGTTGAGTGGGGTTGTATATTTGAGATGGATGTGGATGGGGTTGTGGTTGGGCAGGTGGTGGAGGCAAATGAGTGGGAGGAGAGTTGTACTGGGGCCACCACCCTTGACGAGGTGCATTCCACTGAGGCTGTGGCTGAGAATAGGGGTGAAATGGATGAGCAGCTGGTTGGGCATAATATGGAGATGTGAAAGACTAAGGAGGAGGTGTGGACTAGGAAGGATGAGCAGGGGGACCCTAAGAAGGCATGAAAGTGGCTTGATAGGGGTTGTAATAGGTCTAGGATGTCCCTTGCATTCCTTGCTGGTAAGGTATGGGTCCATGTGGCCTCTTTTGGTTCATATAATAGAGTGGTTCAGTGGCTCCTTTGGCCCTCTGATATGCAGCTTTAATTCCGGGCAAGGAAGGGCACTAGTTCGTAGGATGGTCTCTTTCACAGACAAAACACACTTCTATGGAGTGCAATGGACATTCGTTCCTAGGATGCTTTCTAGTGCACCTGGGACAAAAGATGGCCAAAGCCCTTTCAACTTTCTCTTGCTTCCTTTGGATCTGCAAGGTATCCATTTGCATGGAAAGAAACTACCTCATCTTGCTCTTGAAATCTTCCATCTGATTTGCAAATTCATTTTTGGATAAGGTACTGCTCCCAACATTTCTGCTTGTAGCCATTTGCTCCAGAGGAATGTTTCCTTCTTCTTCTCCCCTAGAGGTTCTTCAAATATGTCTTGACGTCCACCTAGGGGTTCTTCTTACTCACATCCATTGAATAAGGGAGAAGGTTGGTTGTGTGAAGCAGTAGGGGTGTTGTGCAAACATTTTTCTAAATTATCTCTACTCCTACAAGGCATGAAAGGAAATCTTTTTGGTTGATTTTTGTTTTTTTATTTTTTTTATTTTTTTCTGCTTCTACCTGCAAAACTGAAATAGATTGAGCTGTAATTAACTAAAATCTATCTTGCTGAAATAAAAATGCATAATTGAAATGAAAGAAGGAAATGACTAATCTATGTTGCTGAAATGAAATTGCATAAATGTAATGCTAAGCTACGCTTGCGGAATGGAAATTGCAGAATTGAAATTGCGGAATTGAAATGCTAATCTACGTTTGTAGAATTGAAATTGCGGAATTGAGATGCTAATATACGCTTGCAGAATTGAAATTGTGGAATTGAAATGCTAATCTATGAAAGTGGGAAATATTTAATCTACGCTTGCTTAAATGAAATGAAAGCAGGAAATGTCTAATCTACTTTTGCAGAAATGAAATTGCAGAATGGAAATGAAATAAACTACTTAGTAGAAGGTTGTAGTAGAAAATAGAAGAAAATCAACAATCACGAATACTCTGACGCTTCCTGGCAACGATGCCAAAAAGATGGTGGGTCTCAGTATTGCAGCAATAATGCTGCAACTGCTGAGACTCCCTTCTTTACTTTTATCAACCCAGTAGTTCGTAACAAACTTGGAAGCGACGGTGCTATATGCACAAGTACTAGCTCTTGCCGTGGCTGTCACTTGATCAGCTGGCACAAGTCCGCTAGGAGCTTAAGCCAACTTCTATGAGCTCTTAGAAGAAGCTTTTAACTGATGGATGAAAGCTAACTCAACAGAGGCTAACCTACTTGCAGAAAGAAACTGTAAAGCTGAAAGGAAATGCGAACCCTAACAAACCCTAGTTCTACTTATGCAAGGAAAAGGATGAAAGCTACTAGAAAAGATGCCATTGATTTTTTGGAAGGTTAAGTGCATGTGTCTAAGCTACTTCTGAAGTGAAATCTAAAAAGAAACATCTTTTTGTATTTTTGAGTAAGTTGGCAGAATTATTATGCATGTGCTTTAACTGTTTTTGATTGTCAGAGGTGGATTAGCGAAAGGAAATGCTTTCTGGAGGTTGGGAAGGTTAGAAGAGGGCCTAAGGGGTCCCTAGCACCCTTCCAGAGAGTTTCACAGTGATCAGATCTCAACAAACTGCTTTCGTGAGCTTCTACAGGAAGTCTGCAGGGGTTCTACAGGATGTAGTGTAGCTTCTATAGGGTGTTCTGTAGCTTCTACAGGATGTTCCGAAAAGAGGATTTTGGAGGGTTGATGGAGGAAAAACGGTGGGAAAGTGGAAATGGAGGTTGGATAAGGATGTTAAGGGGTCTGGGACCTGGTGAATGAGGCTAAGGAGAGATTGGATTCATCCGAGGATGGAGGGAGCAATGATACACAAGAATGTTGAAATTAGGGCAAAGTGGGAAAATGTGGCAAATGAAGGGCAAAAATTTGAGTTAGAGGATGAAGCAGGTTGCATTTCTGGAGGAAGGGTAGGCAAGGATGGATTACAGGTGATATGTACACAATCTCTCAAAACTAATCAAAGAAAGACTAAGAAAATCAAAGATCTAGCTATTTCGACTTAATTTGACCTAAAAACCATAAGCATGATGGACATAATTTTGTTGGCAGCAAATCATGTAAAACAACTATGAAACCAAGCAAGAATGGATCTAAGCATGTAATCACAACTAGTACTAACTTTTTCTACTCAGAATCTAACACTAGAAATTACATGAAGAAATAAGAACAATGTTTTTATGGCAGCAAGGACACCTAGGTCTCAGCTCATGGTCCCAAGGAGGGAGAGGTGAGATCGAAGTTTGCTTGATGGCCTTTTTCGAAGATATTTTTTGTTACCAACTTGTTAAATCACTTGAAACATGAAAAACTATTTTAATCATCAAAAGCAACCTAAGTAACAAAACAATATTTTCATCTAAATAACAGATTTTATTCTAAGAATGCAACAAAGACACATAAAAATACACAAAGGAGGTACTGGGCACTTGGGTTGGGCCCAACCCTAAGAGCTACATCTTTCTAAGAAATATTAGAGCTGGTGCAAAGCTGGATTCATCTTTATTGATCAAAAAATAATAGTTACATCCCAAAAACTGTCTACACGAAAAAGCTCGAAAATGTGTTGAAATGCAGAGCTAACCTACTGCCCAAAAAATGACTAACATCTGACTAAAATCAAACTAAAAAATGACTAACTAGCTAACTGAAATGAGGCCCTAAGCCTTCTTATTTATACAAATTGAGGACCCCAACAGTCCTCCTAAACTTTAGGAACTCAGCTGCCAAAACTTGCAATTAATAGCAACTTTACTAGCCCTTGCTCAGCTGCCCTTGTGATAATCGATGTAGTGGCCCTTGAACTTCAAGCTACTGGTGGAGAATTCAAGGTAAGGGCTCATAAATGAAGGAGAAACCTTCCTACAAATCCTCTCCCTTGTTCTTCCACAAATTTGGTTGCCAAGTGCTCATTAAAACCTTTGATTTTGTCTCAAAATTGACCAAAAAACTGCACAAAGCACCCATTAGGCTTGTTGGCATAATGACTAACCCAATTCACTCTATTAGCATAACTATAATAAAAGACATGCAATAAACTAATGAGAATGGTGGATTAAGTCGAATTAGGAGGTTGAATGAGCCCATATAATTACTCATTTCTGGGGCTCATCATTAAGTACGGGAAGGAGCGACATAATCAATACAAGGGAGATGAGGGGAAAGCGGAACTGCAGTTAGGCTTTCTATCTTCTCTTCTTATCTATTGCTTATAGGAAAATTTTAAAACACTTTAAACTGTTGTTCTAAGTACAACTACTTATCTAGTGAATTAGTATTTATCCGTAGATACTAAATTCTCCAAAACACTACACCAAGAGAACTTCTCAGAGCTCACAAATTTTGTCAATGCATCTACAGTATTCTTCAAAGTGTCCACCTTTACTAGCAACACCTTTTTGTCTTCTACCATATCCCTCAAAAAGTGATATTGAACATCAATGTGCTTTAACTTTGAATGATATGTAGGGTTCTTTGCCAAGAAATTTGCACTTTGGCTGTCACAATCTATCCTTATAGCTCCCTGTACTAACCCCATACTTGAACACAATCTCTACAACCAAACTGCTTCCTTGCTTGTATGCGTGGCTGCCATGTATTCTACCTCTGTAGTTGATAGTGCCACTACAGATTGTCTCCTACTCATCCAACTGACTACGCCTCCAAATAGGTTAAACACATACCCACTTGTAGATATTCTCTGATCCAGATCTCCAGCCCAGTCTGCATTAACAAATCCATGAATATCCAACACTCTGTCCAATCCTGGTCTTCCTTGGTAGCACAAACCATAATCACTAGTGCCATGCAAATACTTGAAAACCCACTTCACTGTTGTCCAGTGCTCCTTTCCTGGTTTTGACATAAGCCTGCTCAATACTCCCACTGCATGTGCAATGTCTAGTCTAGTACAGACCATCACATACATCAGGCTATTGACTACACTTGCATATGGAACACAAGACATGTCCTCTCTCATATCTTGGGACATTGTTTATTAGATAACTTTACACCTATAGGAATAGGAACCTTCACCAATGGAGGAAAAAAAGAAGGGAGGAGGGTTTCGATCTCTTCGGTAGCAATGGCTCTCAGTCTTACCCGCGTTTGCCAAACCTCCGGAGACTCCATGAGCAAGAAGTCTGAATCAACATGACTCGCATTGGTCATCTTCGGGTCACTGAGAGTAAGGGTTTTATGTTATCTACAGTAGTCAGGGTTTATAAGAAGAACGAAGGTGCGAATTTGGCCAAATCTTTTGCATACGGTGCTTCCTCAGGTGGCGAAGACAGCTGGTAAACCCCCGATTGGCATAAATGGGTTGGATATGCTTTTGAAATGTATGCGAATCGGGCACTTGACAGTCTGCTCTATGGTAGTAACTGCCTTTGAGATCATGCTTTGTGAGGGTGCTATCTCTAGCAACAATGAAGCTCTCAGGATGAAAAATTGCCGACACCACCAAAGGTATGAAGAAATATTCTAGTTTTTTTCATATTAGAACACTGATCTGTATTATTATGATGCCAATCTATATTTTCATATGTTCGAACAACTGCCATTGAGCCCTGATTGGGCAACATATCCATCGATCCAAGGCATTGAGCACAGATCGAGTCTTGGGCTCTTTGATTCATACCTTCTTATTGCAGACCGACCCTCTTTCTGGTCAGATCTGGAAGCCCACTGACTGAATAAGCTATTTCGAAGTGAGTAAAAGGTGCAAATCAGAATCAGACGGTTAGATCTACGAAAAACAAGATCTGGAACCCTGGCAAGAGATCACAGTTTCCAAGCATTTGTAAAAAACCCGGAAGGAAAATCGAAAATAATTTGGGTAAAAGAGACAGATTCTGTCAAGCAAATGCAGAAAATTATAATGCAACAGTTGGGATACCCCATCAGAACACAAAACCTGATACAAGGGGACAGAGTGCTACAAGACACAAAATACCTTTGGGAATACAAAATTGCACCTCTGTCAATAATCATCCTCAATTTGAGGTTAAGAGGGGGTGCAACCATTAATAATAGGAATCCAGACAGGGTGGAAGGAAGTGGTACTGGTTCAATAGGGAAAAAACCAGGCAGCATTTCCTTCAAAAACGTCCTACAAGGGAAAAACATAGAAGGAGTAGCACCGAACCAAATAGGTATGGACGCAAGGCCATACATTGTGGAACAGTTGAACCACACCCCATAATACAACATAAATACACCAGAAATAGATGATCACTACACTATATATGAAAGACAAGCAATAATATGTAGATTTAACTGCTTTTCGCCCAAGCCACCTGATCTATTTCTTTGGATCTTCATGAACTAGACCACGCACTGCGAAATACATCTCTGCTCCAAAGGTTTTTTCATAGTGAAATTTCTATCAGCAATAGACAGAGACATAGAAATGCAGGAAGGACCTTGGTTCTGGGGATCCACTGGACTCTTCATCACACCATGGTTCCCAGATTTTGATGCAAACACAATGGCCATCTCCAAGATGCCAGTTTGGGCACGACTACACAATCTCCCAATACATCTATGGAATCATCAAGTACTCACTGGAATTGGAAATACTATTGGGCGTTACATTAAAATGGACACCCAATGAGTGGAGGAAAGAATATATACTTTTGCACGAATATGTGTGGAAGTAGACCTCAGCAAAGGCCTGCCAGACCAAATTCAGCTGAAGCATAGACACAGGAGCAGGACATAGGTTCTAGATTATGAAAATACCGCATTCAGATGCCAAATTTGCCGACAAACAGGACACCTACAAAGCACGTGCCCAGCAGTCAAAAAAGACAATTGCAGAAAGAAGAAAACAAAAAAATAAGCAAAGGGATGGAAATTTCCCCCACCTTCCCTGGATGACGAGGAGGAAGAAGAGATGGATTATGCTAACCCAAATGAGCCCAATCAGATGAACAAAGAACCAGCTGTAGAAGACACAAATCCACAGGAACATATAAACACAACATTGGCAAGAATATTAGATACTATGGATATGGGCAGAAATAAACGCCAACACATTTCAGACACGTCAGATTCTAACAAAGATAATCCACAACCTATGGCTGAAACTGCATTAGCACTTATAACTCCCACAGAGTCATAGGGGGGTTGGAGAAAGGTCGAGAAGAAAAAAGGGCAAAAAGTATGACTTTTCCCCACCCGTGCATTAATATTTTTGCCATTTATGTTTATTTCTTGAAATCCATACACCCTGCGTGGTGACGAAGGATCTATGCATCTTTTTTAGCACCTTTTTTGAAATCTGTTTACAGCATATGCCCAGAGGCATCTACAACATGTAATTTTTCAATCATAATGAAAGATTACGATTTTTCCAGTGGAAAAAAGGAACCCTCACCAGTTTACTATCCTGCATATTAAAACTTTACAATATTGTCTCGAAATACTTCCTCTAGTTTAACTAGAGCTTCCACTTTGTCCGGTCTCTTTTAATTTCCATGCCCAAAAATATAGTTTGCAGCACCAAGATATTTCATGTCAAATTTGGAGGACAAATGGGTCTTCAAATCTTGGATAATTTCCTTTTCATTTCCAACTAGCAACATATCATCCACATATAAGACCATATAAATAACATAGTCACCAATTAATTTAAAATACACATAGTGATTTTCTTTGCTTTTGGTGAAGCCATGTTCCCGTATAAATGTATCAAATTTTTGATACCACATCCTTTGTGTCTGTTTTAACCCATATAGAGACTTCTTTAACTTGCATACCAGTTCTTTCTTACCCTTCACCACGAAGTCTTCAGGTTGCATCATGTAGATCTCCTCTTCCAGATCCCCATGAAGAAATGTTGTCTTCACATCCATTTGTTCTACCTCAAAATAAAAAGTAGCAACAACAGATAAAAGTAATCTAATAGCAGTTACCTCGGAAAAAAGAGAAAAAATATCACCATAATCAATTCCCGGCACGTGGGAATAACCTTTTGCTACCAACCGAGCTTTGTATTTCTCCACCTTTCCTTTTGCATTTGTCTTCTTCTTGAACACCCATTTGCTTCCAATGGGTTTTCTTCCACCCGAAAACTCCACCAGATCCCAAGCCTCATTTTTGTGCAAAGATGACATTTCATCAACCATGGCCTCTTTTTAGAGTTTTTCATCCTCTGAATCTACTGCTTCCTTCACAATTCTGGGATCATCATAGATAAATACAAATTTGAACAAAAATAAGATGGACTATACCTTTCTGACCACCTTCTTTCTCGAACTAATCTTCTCACACCTAGATTTTGTGGCTATTCAACTTCTTATTCCTCCTCTGCTGTAGAGTCTGATTCTTCCTCCTTTAGCTCAAACTCTATCTTCTTAGGTTCCTTTGGTTGGACTTCATGTTTAATAACATCTTTCACCTCTATGAACACCACATCTCGACTATACACAACCTTCCTTTTTATTGGGTTCCAAAGCTTATAACCCTATAAACCATCCTTATATCCAATAAAGATGCAATTTTCAAATTTACTATCCAACTTCGTTCATTTCTCCTTTGGAACATGTACATATGCATCACATCCAAATACCCTCACATGTGAAAGAGAGTGTTTCTTACCAGTCCATACCTCTTGTGGAGTCTTATCCTCCAACGCTGATGAAGGTGATCACTTGACTAGGTAACATGATGTCTCCACTGCCTCTACCCAGAATGCATGTCCTAACCTGGCACCACTGAGCATGCTTCTTGCCTTTCCATTAATGTCTTGTTCATTCTTTCTGCAACTCCATTTTGCTGCGGTGTATATGGAGTAGTCTTCTGCCGTGCTATACCACACTTCTTACAAAATTCTTCAAATTCCTTACTGCAAAGCTCTCCACCATTATCTTTCCTCAGCACCTTTATCTTCTTTTATGTCTAGTTTTCCACCAGAGCCTTAAATTTTGTAAAACTATCAAAGACTTCATATTTCTTCTTAAGGAAATATATCCATGTATACCTTGAGAAGTCATTTATAAATAATACATCGTACACACACATACCCAGTGATAGAACCTTCATAGGTCCAAACACATCACTTTTCACAAGCCCTAATATCTGTTTCGCCCTCTTACCACCAGAGGGGAAACTCACCCAATTTTGCTTCCCATATACACAATTTTCATAGAAATCAAAATCCAAAGAGCTATTACTCATACCTTCTACCATACCTTTACAATGAAGTATTCAAAGGCTCTTCTCTCTAACATTTCCAAGCCTTTGATGCCACAACATGGTCTTCTCTCCAGAGACCACTAGATTTTCTGCTCCACTTTCAGGAACCACAGAACTATTGCACTCATCAACAACAGTGCTACCTTGCAGCTTGTATAGATTTCCAATTCAAACTCCCCGCATCAATACCAGTGCCCCCCACACCATCTTGCAGGTATCCTTCTCGAAAACTGTTTTTACACTTGCACCATCCAACAGTGCTACCATGCAACTTGTATAGAGTTCCAATTAGAACTCTCCACATCAATACCAGTGCTCCCCGAACCATCTTGCAGATATCCTTCTTGAATAGTATTTTTACACATGCATCATCCATCATAAGTGTTCTAACCCTTCCACCTTGCAACTTCAACTTTATTTTTCCACAACCAACAATTCTAGCCTTCCTATCATCCCCCAAGAAGACATCACCACCATCATATTTATCATACTCATAGAACCAATCTCTATGGGGAGTGAAGTGAAAGGATGCACCTAAGTCAATAAACCATGCCTCGTGATCTACATGTGTACTTGAAGAAGCCAAGTACACATCCCCACCTTCATCTCAGGTGTTTTTCACCTTTGTAGAAGGAGCATCATCAGATCCCTTTTCTTTGTTAGGAGCTTTAGATTTACAGTCCCTTTTGTAGTTCCTTTCCTTTCCACATTTCCAGCACACAACCTTTATAGGTTTTCCTGGAGATTTAGATTTCCCTCTAGATTCAAATTTCCCACTCGATGACTTATTTTTGTTTATGTTTTAGGACCGTCCTCGTACAAACAAGGCATCACCATTCTGGGCCTCCATATTTTTCTGACTCATCTACTCTGTCAGTAAGGATTAGACTATTTCATCAAACTACAAGGCAATTGTATTGCTACCTATTGCAATAACCAGACTATCCCACAAATCTGGTAGAGAACACAACAAACTGATGCACTTATCTTCATCTAAAATTTTAATATCAACAGATAATAACTAACTTACACAGTATTGAATGCATTCAGATTCTCTGTCACCGATGTTAAAAATAGCAACATGAAATGATAAATATAGAAGTGCTAAAAATAGCACTGCTATAAATAGCATTTCGGGATACATTCTAATTTTAGTTAGTCTCTGAACTAAAATTAAGAATTAAAATTCGAATTTGATCTTACCAGCTATTTGAAAAATAATTAATTCATTCATCTTGAGTTAATTAGTTGGAGAAAATCAAACATGAAGTCTATGTTAAGACATGCAACAGTTTCCCCTTTTATTGAGGAAGATATCCCTTGATTAAGGAGATCAGGATGAGTTGTATTTTGAGTTGTAATTAGTTATCTCAGTTAACTGAGTTAAGTCTAGTTAGATTAGTTCCAACAGTTTGTGGAACTGCCTTTGAGTCCAGTTAGTAATGCATGCATGCATGTAACTACTGCACTTCAGATAACTAAATATTCTCTCATAAATAACTCATGCATGTCAGTTTAGTCAAAGGTCCAGTTGAGATCAGATGATGGGATAGTGTACTATCAGTTGCAGGAATATTCCATTGAGGATATCTCTTGTATGTAGAAGGAATTCATTCCTTGGAGATTGTGCAATTACTTCTGAGTTTGGTGAGTTGTGTGAGAGGTTAATTCACAAAGGTGGTAGCCAGAGGACCCAGGAGAAACTGCGCAAGGAAATAGGAGGCTTGGAGGGCTGGAGGAAGGCATATGTTGTGTCTATTCAGTCTATGAGCAACATTGAGGGATTGTACTGAGAGCTGGACACTTTGTGAGCTAAAGCTTTGTGTAATCTAGACATATTTCCACTTGTATGGTAATATAGAGATTGAGGTTTTTAGCTGAGGCTTTCCCTAGAGCATTCTTCTGTGTTCATGTGTGATTGATTTCTCATTCTCTGTTATATTTGCTTTATTTGATCTTGCTCAAAATTGATTAAGCTTCCACAAGTTTGTTTGTAGAAGTAGATCAAGTATTTTGCTTTAGTATATTGCATTAGAAGGTGATCTACAATGGGAAATTCTACATGGGATTAGAGAAAATGTGTTCAAAGCAAAGAATAGTATACAAATAATGGAGAAGTTCAAAGTTTGAAGTTCAAGATTATAGAATTTGAATTCTTATCACATCTCAAATTTCACCAATGGCATTCAATGGTTTGAGACTCGAGTATGCCCTTGATGGCAGATCGAATTATATAGCATGGAAGGATCACATGGAAGTGGTATTACAGGACAACGGTTTGAGGTACTTCATTGATCAAGAAGTCCCCAGGCCGGCGGCTGCTAATTCCCAAGAATTGGCGGAGTGGAAGAAATGTGTGGCTAGAGCAAGGAGGATTCTTCTGGAGGGAGTTCGAGACCACATTGTCTCGAGTCTCAATGGGAAGGAGACATCATTTTCAATGTGTAAAACATTGAAGGATCTATATCAAAACAACAACGATTAGAGAAAGTTGGCACTAAAAGACAAGCTTTAGAAAATCAAGTGTGAAAAGGGTGACACGATCTCTACATATATGAACAAGCTCACCACCTGCAGGGATGAGCTTGGAAGTGTAGGGATCACGATAGCTAATGATGACATGGTGAGTCTTGCTCTCCTCGGTCTTCCTAAGAGTTGGCATAGCTACCAAGACTCGATAAATGGAAGAGAGAAACTGCTAGATTGGGAACAACTTTGGTCGGATCTGATGTAGGAGGAGATAAGGAGAAGCACCAGAGATGGATCTTCATCAAAGCAAGATGATGAAGAAAATCTAGCCTTAGTGAGTAAGGTGAGGAAAGGGAAAGGGAAGGCATCCCATTCCAAATCCAGTTGTTCACATGGTGGGAAGAAGATTGACAAATCGAAAGTGCAATGCTTTCATTATCATGAGGTGGGCCATCATGCTACACATTGTCCATGGATGAAATCCAATAAGGGATCCTCGAAGGGATCATATGGTGAGGCATTGGCCTCATAGTTCGAATTGGATTTCACCCTCATCGCATGCATGGTTTCATCGATGGTGGGATGTGTTTGATACCTGGACAGTGGAGCTTCATTCCACATGACTGGTACAACAATCTTTTAAGTACCTTGGAGGAGAAGGACCTCCAGATGTGCATCGAGATGGGTGATGATGAAAAGTACCATGTTTTAGGTGAAGGTATGGTTGTGTTTTAGAGGGACCATGGAGCTCCTCTCACCCTAACTGATGTAAAGTATGTGCCTCGTCTGAAGAAGAATCTTGTGTCTGTCGCTATGCTGGAAGACAAAGGCTATGATGTAGTCTTTAGCAAAAGAAAGGTATTCTTGAGGCATATTGACACTGGACAGACCAAGAGGGTTGGGATTCGAGTAAAGAATCTCTACAAGCTAGAGGTAGATGACTTTGCTGCATTGAGTTCCAAAGTAGAGTTGGTGCAGAGCTAAGATGTTGGCAAGCTATGGCATAGAAGATTGGGTCACTTGCACCATGGGGCCTTGAAGATAATGCAACATATTTCTACTAGTCTTCCCAAGGGAAAACTGGAGCAAATGGATACATGAAAAGGTTGTACCTTTTGGTAAGTATGCAAAATATTTCTTTTAGGATCGAGACAGTAGAGTTGGAGCAATCCTAGCGTGAGTTCATAAAGATGTGTGTGGACTGTTCTCTATAGCCTCCACCTCTAAATAAAGGTACTATGTTACTTTTATTGACGATTTTTCTTGTAGATGTTGGATCTAATTTATGCAAAAGAAGGATCAAACCTTCTCAAGGTTTTGTAAGTTCAAAGCCTTGGCAGAGAAAGAATCTGGAAAGAAAACAAGGGCATTGCATAGTGACAATGGTGGAGAGTATGTCTCCCAACAATTTAAGGTTTTCTATGCAGTAGAAGGAATTAAATGGGAATTGACGGCACCCCATAACCCACAGCAGAATGGGATAGCTAAATGGAAGAATAGATCAATTGTGGGAGAAGCTCAAGCAATGCTGCATGACCAAAGCCTACCAATTCATTTGTGGGCTAAGGCATGCAATACAGTAGTATACTTGCAGAATAGAAGCCCGCATCGTATACTGGCAATGAAGACACCAGTGGAGGTCTTTTCCAAGAAGACACCAGATGTGAGTCACTGCAGGATCTTCGGATCATTAGTTTATTTCCATGTGACCAAAGATGCTCGGAAGAAGCTAGATCCAACAGTTGAGTTGGGGATACTTATGGGGTACACTGATACACCCCACAACTATCAGGTGTTCTTGCCTACCATTTAGACGATAGTGGTATGAAGAGATCTGAAGTTCGACAAGCAGAAAGCCATGCAAGTATCACTTGAGAGGGAGCTCAAGTTGTATGCAGAGGAGGAACTTTTGGTTCCTAAGGAGGAGGAGCTTCAGACTAATGCGGAGCAGCCGCATGCAGAGGATCTGGGAGTGGAGACATCCACTCATGTAGAGTCTTCCAGAGATGTGCAGAAATTCTCAAGGGAAGCTGACAGGTTGATGTTGGATGTGAGAGAGAATGTGGGATGGGCATCTTCTCAGTGCATATAGAGGAGGTCACCCAAGTGGTACATTGGTTACATGGCCCTGGTTGGGGAGTGTGTATAGTTTGAACCTTCTTCATTTGAGGAAGCTGTGCAACAACAAATTTGAGTTGATGGTATGGTGGAGGAGTATGACTCCATCATTCGGAACTATGTTTGGGATGTTGTCCCAAGACTGGAGGACAAGTTAGTGGTGAGTTCCTGATGGATTTACAAGGTAAAGCAGCAGTTGATGGGAGTGTTGAGAAACATAAGGCAAGGTTTATTGCCCATGGTTTCTCATAGGTTAAGGGGATCGACTATTATGAGAATGTTTCTCCTATAGCAAGGTACTCATCTTTCAGATCGATGGTGGCACTATCAGCTCAGATGGGTTGGAAGATCCATTAGATGGATGTGAAGACTACGTTCCTTAATGGCAAGGTTGAGGAAGAGGTGTACATTGAGTAGCCGAAAGGTTTTGAGACCTTCGATCATGAGTCGCATGTGTGCTGACTCAAGAGAGATTTGTATGGGCTGAAGCAAGCACCTCGTGCTTGGTACACCAGGATCGACAGATATTTCACTGGGTTGGGCTTCACAAAGAGTGAAGCAAATGCGAACCTTTACCACATCATGGTAGAAGGTAAACCATTGATCATTGTTCTTTATGTTGATGATTTGATATTGATAGGTGATGATTAGTTGATCAAGTCTTGCAAGGAGTACCTTGCAAGAGAGCTCAAGATGGAAGACATGGGTCTTATGCACTACTTTCTAGGCATGGAAATGTGGCAGAAGGATGGGGAAGTGTTTGTGTCTCAAGGCAAGTATGTGAATGAGATACTCAGGGTATTCCACATGGAGAAGTGCAAGCCCATGCAAACTCCTCTAGCTAGTAACTGGAGGAAGGAGGATGCTACTTCAAGTGAGGTAGTAGCCACTATTGTTTATTGGTAGCTTGTGGGTTCATTGATGTATTTAGTGAACACATAACCAGATTTGTGCTTTGTGGTGAACTACCCGAGTCAAGCTATGGTTCAGCCTACCAAGCTGTTTTGGAAGGCAATGAAGCATGTGCTGAGATACCTCAGAGGCACATCTCAGTATGGATTGTGGTATAGACGGATAAAGGGAGTGAAGCTTCAGGGCTTTACAGATTTAGATTGGGCAGTGAGTCCATAAGGTCAGAAGAACACTTTAGAATGAATTTTCAACCTTGGTTCAACTGCAGTTTCTTGGTACAATAGGAAACAAAGATCAGTTGCACTTAGCTCAGTAGAGGTTGAATACATGGCTGCAGTTAGCCATCATGTGAGGCCATTTGGATGTGGAAAAATCTAGTTGGATTGTTTGGTCATAGGATGGATCCAATTGTGATCTATTGTGGTAATCAGAGTTGTATCAAACTCTCTGAGAATCCAATATTTCATGACAGGTCCAAGCACATCAATATCCGGTATCATCATCTTCAAGATTGTGTGGTGAAGAGGATCATGTTGTTGCTGTATGTTTCAACTGAGGAACATGATGCAGATATTTTGACTAAGGCATTGTCAAAATGCAAGTTCAAGTTCCACAAAGATAGGATTGGGGTGATAGATAATCCATTTCTTGTTGAGAGGGAGTGTTAAAAATAGAAACAAAAAATGCTAAATATAGAAGTGCTAAAAATAGCACTGCTATAAATAGCATTTCGGGATACATTCCAATTTTAGTTAGTCCTTGGACTAAAATTAAGAATTAAAATTAAAATTTGATCTTAGCAGTTGTTTGAAAAATAATTAATTAATTCATCTTGAGTTAATGAGTTAGAGAAAATCAAACATGAATTCTATGTGAAGACATGCAACAGTTTCCCATTTGATTGAGGAATTTATCCCTTGATTAAGGATATTAGGATGAGTTGTACTTTGAGTTGTAATTAGTTAGCTTAGTTAACTTAGTTAAGTCCAGTTAGATTAGTTCCAACAGTTTGTGGAATTGATTGTGAGTTCAGTTAGTTAATGCATTCATGCATGTAACTACCGCACTTCAGATAACTGAATATTCTCTCATAAATACCTCATGCATGTCAGTTCAGTCAGAGACCCAGTTGAGATTAGATGATGGGACAATGTACTATCAGTTGCAGGAATATTCCATTGAGGATATCTCTTGCATGCAGAAGGAATTCATTCCCTTGAGATTGCGCAGTTACTTCTGAGTTTGGTGAGTTGTGTGAGATGTCAATTCACACAGGTGGCAGCCAAAGGACCTAGGAGAAACTACGCAAGGAAATAGGAGGCTTGGAGGATTGGAGGAAGGCATATGTTGTGTCTATTCAGTCTATGAGAAGCATTGAGGGATTGTACTGAGAGTTGGATAGCTTGTGAGCTAAACCTTTGTGTAATCTGGACATATTTCCACTTGTATGATAATTCAGAGATCGGGGTTTTTAGCTGAGGCTTTCCCCAGAGTATTCTTCTGTGTTCATGTGTGATTGATTTCTCATTCTCTGTTATATGTGTTCTATTTGATTTTGCTCAAAATCGACTAAGCTTCCACAAGTTTTTTTGTAGAATTAGATCAAGTATTTTGCTTTAGTATATTGCATTATCAAGTGATCTACAGTGGGAAATTCTACAACCGAGTCTCCATCTTTCATCGTCAAGTTATACAACTTTTTCCGGAGGAATAGTTTATTCACCAAAGACTTAGATTGGTACAAAGTCCCTAACTTGTCCCACAAAGCCATAGTCATAGCTTCCCCTGATACATTCAACAATACTAAATCTGAGACACATAATCATATTGTGCTCTTTGCCTTCCGATCTAACTTCTTCCATTCTTCATCAGACACTCCCATTGGCTTAGTACCCGAATCTACCATGATCCACTGATGTTTATCCACCAACAGATCCTCCATCTTGAGTTTCCACAACTCAAAACTCTAACCATTGAATTTCTCGAACTCTATCTTTCCACTGCTCGCCATCTTCTTTCACCACTAGAATCGATCTCACAGATCTCCCATTGAACAGGGTCTATCACAGGCCTGAGAAAAACCCCTAAGCAACAAATGCATCCCATTGAAGCCAAAACAACTCTGATACCAAATGTAGGTTTTAACCCCGTACAGAAATTACCTGCATACGAATTCTAAAACACAGAAAATAAACAATGCGAGAGCATAACACATAAAACACATATAACACAGAGATTTCCCCTGGATCCCAAAACCTGGGACTATCAGCTTGATTTTTCATTATGTTCCTTTCAATGTTACAATACATATTTATACATGCTGAAGCATCCAATACCATGGACCGAAAAACCATCGCATCTAAAACCATGGACTGAAAACCATCACGTCCAAAACCATGTGCAAAAAATCATGCACAAAACCATAGGTAGGTCTGCCCAACCTAATATAGGGTCCAAAAACAAAATTTTCCTGGTCGCTGTGCCAGACTCCATAAAGTGGGGTTACCTGCACCCCTCAAACCTCTTGTGACCCCCCTGCTACGCAATCAGTGCAATGAAGGGGGGGCTCCGCCCCCCTTCTAATCCCCCGGTTAACTACGTGGGCTAGTTGTGGAAAGAATATAACACAACCCAACATGTTGCCCATTTGTAAATTACTACTGAGGATAAGGTCCACAACCTAATTTCATATATAAAACCTTAGGAGAAATTAAATTTTTGAACTTCATAATGTGTTCAGTTGGAAAATATTCACTTGTACATTTTGCTGCATGACTTTGGGTGTCTTTTGTATTTTACCAATATGTGTACTATTTTATGCAGTTAACAATTACGCACTGATCTATGAGGTTACGAGAAAACGTATAGTCGAAATTCATCATGTTTTCTTTCTCGACTGAGAGTATGATCAACTTCTAATAGAGAGAATAACTTGCTGCATAGATGAGTAGGGAAAGGTGTTAACTGAGGATAAAAGATAACCATCCTCTACAAAAAGTCCTTATATGAGGCGGGCATGTCCCATGCTAATTATGATTACTAGTGAAAATTTATTACAATAATGTAGGAAGTATTCCTATCAAGTCAGTGTTGGAGTGACTGACATTTTGATGTTTGATCATGATAACAGTTAACGCTCGTAGGGGTGCTTCTTTGAGAAATAAACTAAACTAGGTGCCTACTTAGATTAGAAAAGGTGAAGAACTGCTTGAATGAGGTTCTTGTGGATGCATGCGTCTTCAATTTTGGTTACCTACCATGAATCAAGATGTAAGCACAACTAAGTGAGTTGTTGCATGATGCGAGGCTCTTCAACTAAATGAGAGATTTGCAAAGGTCACGAAGTACAAAACCACTTAGGCATGAGATCTTATGTTGGTGTCAAATGTCAGGCAAGGCGATGACATCAATGGGAAATAATGATTTCCACTGTGCCACCCAAGGATGTCCCTTAAGGGGGGGAAGCACCTAAAGTACTACATTGATCCTAGAATATGGGTCGAGAGGAAAGAGGCATCAACAAAACAAAATGTTTCGAGAAATCAAGATGTGTAGTGAAACAGATTGCAATAAGGTGGGTCGACGATTTATGATAATGAAGGTGGATGATATGAATGGATATGGGAAACTTGCTCTAGGTCGAAACTATACTGCGAGTTGTGGCAGTCAAAACAGAACTTATGATATGAGTGACCCTAGAGTCGATAGGAAATCTAGGGTGGGTGTGCGTATGTCTTGACTGGCATGAAAAGGGTGAATGAATGTGGATTATGGGCAAGCTCCGACCAAGGGTGACTAGGGAATGCCACTAGGTACAACGCATGAAAATATGGGTGGGGAGCATTTTCCTTAAAAAAAAATTTACACTTTCCAAAAGAATGTAAAGCTAGTTTATAATGTACATACACAGAGATGGGTTCCCCATGAAAATAGTGACCTGCGTGATCATGGAGGTAAAGTGCATTTTTTGGATGGTTGGGGCCCCATTGGTTGGTATCGGTGCTAGGTTCATGAGGTGGATGAGATGATGCAAATCAGATTATGTTGTATGGAGGGATAATAGGCCCAATGTAGAATGCATGAGAGCATTCATCTTGATCTATCACAAATGAATAAGGTAGAGTGGGAGTAGATTTGGTTAGAAATAAGCAAATAAGAGAGGAATGAGGCTAATGTTCATGGAAAGCAAGTGAGATGGCTCCCAGGATAGAGTAGATGGTCATGGACTCGAAATAGAACATGGGGATCTATAACATGAGGTGATCCATGAGTGGGGAGGCTCCATTGATTGGTGTGAGCATTTACAACGTGCAAGGGTAGGTGGTGGTAAACTTGGTCAAGATGATGAACCCTATGGTGCATTTCATAAAAATGATGTCAGGATATGAAAATATTTGTAGGAAGCCTATCATGCCAAATGACGAATGATACCTTCCTTGTTGGAGGCCACTGGGGTGTTGATTATAGCAGGAATTTTAGATGTACCTACAACCTTAATCACCAATATCCCAAGTGAAAACATCTTGATAGAAGCATATTGTTGGCTTAGTGGGTCCTAACCTAGTTTTAGAGTTAAGTTTGGTAAACAAATCCCAACACTACTGGCCCTTTCAGCATCAACCCAAGGAGCACGGACTGAAGTCTCACCCAAAGCAATATCGGGGGATGCTGGAACCAAGTTCTCGCACCCAGAGATGGCTGTGATGTCATTTTATACCCTAAAATTTCCTTCGTGCATGTTGATAAGCCCTTAAGGCTTATCGATATAACTTCTTCTTAGTAGCCTGTAGACCTTCACGAAGGTCTATGACTATCTTTCATGGACCCTAAACAGGTGAATCATCTGCTTATGTGCCTCTGTAATTACTCTTGGTTCTTTACTTACCTAGATTGGCTTAAGTGTTTGATAACTTTAACACACATTAAGATATTCTTCGTGTAAACAGGTATTTCTACTTGGGTTCATATAATAATGTAAACCATGCTGAATCATGCATCAATATTATATTAAATCGTAAACCCATCATTTATCATAACATAAATGCAATAATTCATAACAGAAGTAAATGGACAAAACAAAGATATTTACAGAATAATCTCTTTATTGATACTTCAGTTCATCTTACAGACTCGATACTACCCTATGCACTCAGCTGCAGGGGTCTGCACATTTAGTTGCAGACTCTACTCTAGGCCTCTATGCACACAGCTGCAAAGCCTCTCTTCTACTCTAAGACTCTTCACTCTTCATTTCTTAATAACCCATGACATCAATATCCCCAATTATCAACCATTATCCTTACACTCTCTAAGGCTCTCCTTTTTATCAATCCTATGGTGTGCGAACCACAGGTAGATCTATACAAGCCAACACAACTTACATAAATGAAGGGCAAAACCATTTATGACACTTTACTACCTATGCACTTCATGACCACAACTTGCAAAGACTTTACATTTTACATAACAACAACTTGGGCTTTCTACCCCGAAACTTGGGCTTTTGCCCCAAAATTGATGCTAGGGTACCCTATCCCAACACATACATAATTTGAAATGGGTTGAACAAGATGAAATCAAAAACCAAGAGAAGGCGCACATGAAGTTGTACTCTAAGCATGCAGCGAGCCCAAAAATGAGTTTGGGTTTGTAATGGAATGAAGAGTATCATGATGAAAATGATGTGGTCTTGATCCCTGTGTCTCTGATGGTTTTGAGGATGGAGATCCTAAGCTTCTGTAATGGGCTCTTGCAAATGAAAATGAGCGTGATATAGAGGGCAAAGGCAACCATATGCTACTTCATTTGTACTTGCTATTTTGGGGGATTAGAGATGTTCGAGGGGATATTTTTTGTTGTTATGATTAGCCTATGCACCTAGGAAGTGCATGAGGAGAGACAAGGTAGAACATGTAACCCTATATTTATGATTTTGGTAGACTAGGTTAGGTAGGTCATACAGGGATGGCCTATACGACGTATTTTCAGGGTAAAATATTTTACCGCACAGGCAACAAAGAGACAGTCGCGTGGTCTCCACGGTTATTAGAGGGATACCCATGGATCCTTCATCGGTGTATGATAGATTGGGGGATGATATTGTGGAGATGTTTCTGGCATGTGACAGATCATGACGTCTGACTCTTTGTTGCTTCACGATGGTGGTAATGACTATGCATCCCATCCTAGTACTAGATGAGGCAATTGCACCTCAAGAAGGTGGTGTAGGGGGTGGTGGGCCATGACCCTAGATGTTGTTTTTGTATGTACCAGGGAAAGCACCCATTATGATGATGCCTCCTTCTTTGATGACTTATTTTTTCTAGACTTGAGCTAGCGAACATATATTTTGTACTCATATATTTTTTGATATATATACGAGATATAATTTTTTGTGGCTCTTATGATGTGTGAGATTTTATACATATGATGCATGTCTACATCTATGCGATGGATATTATGTTGATGCTTCACTTTTCTTGATGGCGATATATATGTGATACATGGCAATCTAGGATTTGATTAGATATGTGGCCAGCTATATGATTTTGATTTCTTGGTATATGCGTAAATGTGATATGATGAAAACCATGGGCTAATTTTTGTGCATGCATATATTTACGAAAGAGTTGTGGATCATGAAATTTGAAGGTTTTGTTAAACTACGATACAACAATCTAGGAATCAATGAATACATGCAGATTAATGATACCTAGTCAGGAGGCATAAGACAAGAGGTCTGTGACAGCGTCATATTTGGCTTGATTGTTGGTAGTTGACCATATACATAGTCCATTCGTGAGACATATTTTGTGATCAGGAGAGTATATGGCATAGCCTCCTACAGTAAGGTTTTGAGACCATCGAGAAGCACCATTAGTGATATTGTGATAATTGGTCAACAGATGATCCATATGTCACACATGATGAGAGAAACGTTTTAGAATATCCATGATGAATTGGTCATCATAAAAATAAGTCACAGTGCATACATTTACACTCTAGGGCTACTTGCAATGCTATATATGGAATTTTTTTAAATAGAACCCGGTGACAGGATCTTTGAGGCAAGTCCCATCAAGATTTGCTAAGATGTATGCCCCTTGACAAGTCAATGCTTGAAAATGCACAGACCCTTTCAATTGTACCAACCTTTGTTCTAAAGGTGTCGTGGTTGTGAGAAGTGTGATGGTTAAGTGCAGGTAGTGATCTCGTGCTCAATATGGAGGAAATATTCGACCCTACAAACTAACTGGAAGGGCATGAATATTGTAGATGCTTTGACTATAGTATGGTAGACCCACTATGTTTAAAACATCTTATGGTTCCAATTGATTTTGTGGTTGTTCACCATATGCTACAACATTGTTTTGAGGACTTTGATGACATATTCTACCTGACCATTAGATTGAGAGTAGCATGGGGAAGTGAACTTGTGGGAGAAACCAAGGTGTTGGGCTAACTCCAAAAATATTTCATTCTCAAAATTTGTGTGATGATCATATTCCAACTCCATGGGAACATTGAACTATGTGATGTCATGGTTAAAGAAAAACCATGCAGTGGTTTTTGTCATGTTATTGTATGTGGGCATGGCCTCTGACCATTTGGTAAAGTAGTTTATGACAACCGCAATGTATTCATGGTTTCTTGATGATGGGGGGTTTCTAGTCATCAAGTCTATGACCCATTTGCAGAAGGGGACAATGACGATGACTGACTCTAAAGGAGCTGGTGGGGCTCGCACTTTATGAGTGTAGCTTTTACACTGCTCACATCTCTTGACTGCCTGAATACAATCATGGAAAAGGGTGGGTTAGAAATAACTAGTGCAGAGGAATTTTTGAGTAGTGGCCATCCATAAGAGGTGATCGCCACAAGTCCCACTATGGAAATCATTTAGGACCTGCTCAAATTATTCGTTAGTGAGGCATTGGTTGAGGATAGTTTCGATTCCCTGTCGATAGAGGACATCCCCCAGAAGGTGGTAACATGGGGCTTGGTGGCATTTGTACCTCTAGTCGTCATGAGTAAGCTAAGGTTTGAACTTCTGAGTTCGTAAAAAGAGGAGGATGGTGTCATAGCAAGGGTCATTTGTTGATACTAAGAACTAGTGTTTGTTGAGGAATGAATCATTAATGGGAGATCCTTTAGTCTCTTTTACCTTCTATTGTCTCCTCTATAGGCCTACCAACTTCTCTTCAATGGTGGTAGATATGACATAGGCCTCGTCCAGTCAAGGCCCCAATCTGGTCTTGAGGATTGCTTCTTTTCATTGTGCTGCCTCCACCTGTTCGAGAAACTACTTTTCTTCATGTAGCTTAACCAATCACTGTGATATAGCAATGGTGCGATATGTCACTCTTGCTTCATCGTACTACTGCTACAATTCACGGGCTTCTATATTCAACCACAACACGTTAAGATCCTCCTGTAGATTCATGATGATGTCCATAGAATTCTCAAAGAGCACGATGCAATCTGCCACAGTGGCATCTACTGTTACAACTTCATCCTTTACAGCTACCTCACGTTGTTATCTAACCTCTGGTGGAGTTGAAGGTTGGGACTTCAACTCAAGCTCTATGATTTTAAGGCTCATTACAAACTAAACCTTGGCCATCTTTTTCCTTGCATCGCACACACCTACAACCAATTTTCTAATCTTGGCCTCCAATGATGCTTCTTCGGGTATGTGCAGTTATGAAACGGTTCTGCATGCTTGGGCTACCACGGCTGCGGTTCACTCATTCTTCTCCTGAACCTTCTTCCATGCTTCTAGCATTGTTTACTTCTCAATGAACATCTATTCGTTGTTTACTTTCTTCTCAATGATCATGCTCAACGCACACTGCTCTTAGGCCTTAAGCTCTGCAATCACACTTGCTTGCAGCGTGTGAAGGAATTCACTGGGGAGCATAGCCATGTTTAGACCAATATTCTTTAGAGTGTTCATAGTAGCCTTGTTAGCATCTACCTCTATGCTCAGAGCTGCATCGGGCAACCGATAGCCCAGAGATCCAAGGATTGAACCAACTCTGATTCTTGAGTGGTCCCCAACGCCAAACTAGTTGATTCTGCACTACTCTTCGCTACACCTGCCTGTAGTTTAGCTGTTTGGATATGCAACTCACGCAAACCCATATGCATAGAGACCAATGCTTGCCTTTTCTGTTGCTCAAACTATAACAGTTCTGATGTCGTGTCCCTTACCTTCTCTCCAATATCGTCCAAGCCAGCCTCCATCAAGGTGATTAGATCTAGCGACGACTTGGAGGCTTTAGTATTCTTTCGGTGTCCCTTCTTTTATTGTTCCCTATGTCGCTTTATGCGAGAAGGAGTGATCTATAGATCTCTGCCACCCTATTCTTACTGTTCTTCATCCTCTGTTCATGGCGAAGGATATTTCTGACTTCTGTCAGACCACACTCTTCCTACTCTACCTGTTCCTTTGCGACGTGCTCTGCTTCTGTGCATGCCTTCTCCTCAGTCTCCTTCTTCCTCTTTTCTACCAACCATTGCAACTTCAGTAAGGCCACTTCCTTTCTCTGCTTCTTCGCAGACTTGCTAGTCCTGGTAGCCAAATCCAATGTTATGTGCTAATCAGTTGGCCATTGCTTGAGGACCTCTGCAGTGGCATCATCTGTAGCCAATTAGGGAAGATCGTACCACTTCTGATTCGGATCCTTCAGCACCTAGATGTACACATGGTGGAAGTTCACTTTGAACTCTGCATACCTAGATAACTTCTCAAATATGGTTGGTGACAACCGCAGCTTTCAGTTGATGGCCATATGAATGCTCATCTCCATCAATACACAAAAATCTTCACTTTCGCGAACCCACGCAATGTCCTTTGTGGCCCATAGTGAAGAAAACTTCATTGCTTCTAGTAAATCTATCTAAATCGGAGGAAACTGGCTGTCCTTCGGCAACTCCCATGCGACTAGCACAATTGATACTAATAGACATGAGTATTGGAAATTTTTTCTTTGGTCCTGTGCCTCTTTGCAGTTTGTGAGGAACTCGCTACACAAGTAGCGTGCCCAGTTGAATTGTACACCCTCCATGCACTAAGCCGCTAACGAAACTACTAGTGCTGACACCTCATCCATGCACTACTTTCTCGTCACTTTTCTTGCCAAACTTTGGGTGGCCACATTCACTGCAAGGTGAGTAATACTAGAAATAGAATACCCATGAGCTTTATTGACAAGTTTGAACTTGTCCTTCATCTTCTCGGCAAGGTCACGCTCGCCCGTCTTTCTGCTAAATGCCTTTACAGGATTCAGTCTAGAGTGAGGTAACAATGTGATCTGATGAATCAACATATCAGTGATTGGTATTGGTTCACTTCACCACAAGAAACTATCATGCACAAGGCACAACAACTTCTTAATGACTGTCAAGTTTATGGGGGCGCAGTGGTAGTGAGGCACCGATAGGAGGTTCAACAACCCTGCCTTGTTTACCCCCCAAATCCATTCCATCGGTTCTAACATGGTGACACTAGACTCCTTGTAGAATAATCGCTTCATGAAGGCATCGATAGTGAGGTGGGGAAACTACTCAATGTCTCCCAAATCCCAATCTTCAAGTTTTAGTTGTGGGACGCGTGCTAAGCGCAGATCTTCAAAAGTGATTTTTTCTGGTAGTAGGGGTGTGTTTAGGAAGAACTGTCCCTCATCTGAGTCCTTCAAGACCTTCACCTTGCCTTGGCGTGGAGGGATGTACTCCGGTAGCTTCAAAGTAGGGTCTACCCCCTCAATATCTTTGTCTTCACTGCCCTCCTCGGCCTCCAAGTCTACCACTTTGGCTTTCTCCTGCGTGGTTGGCTTTTATTTCTATTGTGCCTGTGTAGTTGCATGTTTTATTGGTGACTCGCGCACTGAGAGCATCTTCTTTTGTTTATCATTCTTTAGCTTGAGAGCCTCCCTTGGCGACGTAGGCTTCAGCCTAGGTGACCTCATCGCCTTAGGCATTGCTGTGGGAACCTCTATACTCATGACTTTAGGGGCAACTCCCTCAAAGGCGACAGTGCCACTAGTACTAGCGGTCTTAGCTGGTGCAAACATGATGTTGTTAATGAGGTTTTGGTCAGATTTAGGATACTACTCAGACATGGGGCTTGGAAGAAAATTCTCAAAGAGCTCACGCAATGGACAACAAGACTCAGAAATTCTCAGAATACAAAGTGTTCCTCACTCGATGACCACCTGTAATTTATAAATAAATTCAAATTCAAATTTGACCATTCCCCCCAAAATCCATTCATAAATGTGAGATTGATGACATATTTCCAAAGATTTCACACTTTATTTCAACCTTAAATGCCTTAAATGTCGGCTTCCCACTCCTCTCAACCGTCTTTTGGTAGTCAAATCATGAATAGTGACAGTAACGTTCACTTTTTGGCTATGTTGCACATCTCTTGTCCTGTAGTGTAGCTCCCTTCGCACATCTGTTGATACTGTGACAGCCTTCTATTCTGCCAAACCCCTCATCGCATAGCTCTACAACCCAGGAAGTGTAGTTTATAGTCTCGTGTCTCCTTGCAGTTGCCTAGAGCTTTAAGACTGTGCTACCATTATATAGTCATCTCGAAAAATCCCCAGTGTATGGCTTTAATTGGCTACCATTTACTCTTCCTGGAAATGGATCTCCATTTAATTTCACAAGCTGAACTGCTCCACCATAGGTAATCTCCTTGATCACATATGGCCCCAACTAATGCATCTGAACTTTTCTTGGAAATTTATCAGACTTCTTGTCATATATTAAAACTAAATTGTTTACCTTGGAGGTGCGCAGTTTGATGTTCCAATTGTGCCATGCTTTTTGCGCTCCTTCTGAACTTGTTAATGGAATCAAGCCAAGAATCTATCTTCCTCCAACGATGTCAGCTACGCGAGCCACTCTTCTAAGGCTTCGCAGTCTGCCATTTATGTGAACACCACTATGCATAGGTTAGGCACAATATACTCCATAGGCATCATAACCTCTATGAGTTAAACCAACCTGAAAGGTGTCTGTCCAATCAGCTTCATACAAGTAGTCTTATATTCCCATAACATAGCAGATATGCACACATCCCAATCATTCCTCTATGCACTGCAAACCTTTGCCAGTGCAGTCTCCAATATCTTATTAAACGCTTCCACTGTCCCATTGCCCTGAGGGTGTTATGGCGTGATCTTTTGATGATACACATGGAAATCTTCCATTAGTGTGTTGATTGTTTCATTAAGGAAGTTCTAACCATGATCACTCATTAAAACCTTTAGGCAACCAAACCTGGTCAACACATATTCAAATAGGAACTTTGCTGTTGTTGCACCTGTAGAATCCTTCAGGGGTTGCACCTCCGCCCATCTGGTCAAATACTCAGTCGCGGCAATGATATACTGCGCATTTATTTTCTTTCCTAGAGGTTGAATCGGTCATACAAAATCAATTGCCCATTTCTTAAATGGTTTCAATGACACTAGCAGAGCCAGAGGCAACTCATCCCTCTGCGATGGCCTACTCATCCTCTGACATGCATCGCATGCCCGGAAATAGCTTTGGAATCCTTATGCAATGTTGGCCACCAGAACCCAACACATAAAATCTTCTACGGTGTTGGTTTTCTTGCATAATGGCCTCCCGTAGCCCCTCCATGAGCTTCACCTAGGATACTACTTTGTTCAAAACTAGGAACATAGCCTCGCATTATTTCGTCAGATCCCATCATATACAAGTGACCTGCAATAATAGATAAGTTTGCCACTTGCACCACTAATTCCTTCTTCTGTTGACTAGTGTACCCCCTCTGGAGCCATTCCTGTAGTCAAGAAGTGGATGATGTTTGCAAAATGATTTTCTACCACACGCACTACAAAGAGCTGCGCATAAGGCAGTCCTTCCTCCAAATTAGTAGGTTCCTCTCCTATTTCAATGCATGATAGATGATCTGGTCCTTCATTCAATCATCCTCGCTTCACAATGACTTCGAAGTCATACTCCTGAAACAATAGCAGCCATCTTCATATTCCCCCCCTCCCCACACAGGCTTTTTGACCAAGTACTTTAATGAGGAATGGTCTATGTACATCTTAAAGTGTCTACCTAGCAAGTAATGCTTGAAATTATGCAGCGCGTACACCATAGCCAACCCTTTGTGCTCCATCGTCGAATAGTTCTTTCCAGCCTTAGACAACTCCTTGCTTGTAAATGTTATTAGGTGATCCAATTATCCTTCACCGGCTTGTGTTAGCACTACTCCCAGCACAATACATGACACATCCATATGCACATGAAATTCCTTCTTCCAATCCAGGAAGACTAGGATTAGTGCAATGACCAACTTTTCCTTTAACAGATCCAGGCTCCGCTGACATTCCTTATTCCAACAGAATGTAGCATCCTTCTTCAACAGGTTTTCCATTGATAGTATCCAGTATGACCTCATGTTACGCGCATCTGTTTAACACTCCTTGGCACCTCCAAGTTAATTATGACCACTATCTTGGCGGGGTTCGCCATTAATCCTTGTCTGCACATTGCATGACCCAGCAAGATTCCAAAAGGGATGTAAAATAAGAACCTTTTCAAGTTTAGCGTGATATGATACCTCTGACACTTATCCAGCATCAAGCGCAAGCTAGCTACATGATTCTTTACAAGCCCAAACACCATCTAATAGTCAAAGTATACCTACAAAAACTTGTGGATAACCTGTTTGAATGTTGCAATGACTACGTGTGAAAATATTTTCAGCACATTCTTAAGTCCAAAAGGCATTACTATATATTGAAAGCATTCCCACTCAGTCGTGAAGGTAGTATTACTCCTGTCTTCCGACACAATCTTTATCTGATGGTGCCATGAGAACACATTAGTGAATGAATATTCTTCCTGTTAGCCAACATTATCCAATACCTCATCTGTGAATGGAGTTGGGAAAGGATCATGAATGCAAGCATCATTGAGCTTCCTCAGATCTACGTAAATCCTTAATTCATCCTTCTGCTTATTTTCCTTAACGACCATAGGACTTATCCAATTGGACTCCTCCACTGGTTCAATAATATCCGCTACCAACATATTGTCCAACTCCAAGCAGACATTTTGCTTATACTTAGGATTAAGGCGATATGGCCCCTGCTTCACAGGCTTTGCGTCAGGTTTCAACATTATCTTCATCACTGCTAAATCACCTATTATCCCCTTCAGGTCTAAAAACTTTGTAGGGAATAAATCTTAGTACTCACGGAGAAACTCAACAACCTTATCCACCATAGCATCATCCTAGTAGTCCCATATCTTCACAAACTTCGGCTTCGCTTCTGTTCTAATGTTCACTTGTCTAGATCTCAGCGGTGCAATGATATTTGGATTCTCTATCTGCGGCCCCTCAACTTCATTGTGACCTTCTTCCTTTGGGATATTAGTGTTCCTTGGATCCTCCTCTTCTTCTTTAGCAGTCACATTGTAGCACTCCAGTGCATGTCACAGCTGGGTGTTCTAATATGGTTGAATCAAAACCAAGGGATCCTATGGGATTCTGAAATTCATTGCCTTGACCTCCTACAACACTTCATTGATGCAATCAAATCCATCCTCAAAGCTAAATGCCATCAAGAATCCCTGTCTCAAGATATCCCATTCATCCGTGCCATGGAAGAGCTCTATTTCCAAGTACCAATTCATTAGTATTACATCTAAAGTGTGACAAAATAGATGCACCCACTCTAGTTGTCGTTCTGCTCCATAAGCATCAGTACATTTCGCTAAGTGATCACTCAAATTGGTCCTCCCAATCATTTCTCTATCAACTGAACCTTTGGGCAACCAAACCACACCCTCATCATTATTTTATATTCGTGCTATCCATCGAAATTGTCTTTATGCATACCCCACCATCTTGCAGGCATAGCATGTAGCGCCAAGTCCAAGGCTTGGAAGTGTTGCTTCTCTGGCACTTCCCTTTCAAATGCATCCAAAAGACTATCAACATCAGTTAGACCATCATAATAAGGAAAACACCTTACCTCTAATGATACACAATGCAATGATATATTCATCATATTACATTGTAGCATAGAAACTCCGTGCAATCGATTCTGCCAGTGTTCCAATTCCTCATCTGAATCTGATGTGTAGGAGCTTTCACGGTCCCATGCAATACTTCCATTAGATGTCAAATTCACCCAATCTTTATCTTGTGTCGTTATCTTATAGATTTGGTCTGTTGGGCATGGAATCCCCCGAAGGCATTTTTTGGGGCTTAGAGCTCAAGTTTTGACCAAATCCTTTGTAAAGGCTCCGCGAATTGTGGGCGTGGAGCGTGAAGTCATGATAGAGTCACAGGGTTGTCTGCCCTCATTTTTGTAATGTAATGTTGCCTTGATAGACCTACCCATGGTCCACAGACCATGGGATTTTATAAAGAGAGTGAGGCTCTAAGTATAGAGAAACATAACTAAGAATGGACATATGAGGAGTCTAAGAGATTGAGTCGAAGTGTAAAGTGTGTCTTTGGGTTGTAGAGTAGGAGAAGGCTCCGCAACTGAGTGCGCAGAGGCCTAGTAGTTTGCATTTGAGTGTGTGGACCCCTGCCACTGAGTGCATAAGGAAGATCGAGTCTATAACCGTTGGAAGAAATAATAAAGAGAAGTTTACCATATTTTTGTGTATCTTTTCCTATTTTAATGTATGGTTCAGTATAAATTGCAAGTGTATTGTTTATTTTCTGTGTGAACTCATATGAATGTATTGAATAAACAAATATAACATAAGACATCCATTTACATGGAGATAACTGATTGGCATAGGAAGATAAGTAAGATCTCAGGTGTGACTTAGGGAATAGCGCAGAGCGCTTCTCCAGTAGCGCGGAAGCCCCCCACCCTCTGGTTAGGGCTTCACCAAGGCAAGTATAGTAGGGTGTGAAGGCTAGCAAAGTGCGTGAAGAAACACGTGTATAGGGACGAGCAGTTGGATCAAATCAAACCCTTAGACATCTCAAGGGTGCAGAAGCCTAGTTCCAACAACCCCCCATACTACTTTGGGTGAGACCTCAGTATGCACTCTGCGGACTATTACAGAAAAGGCCAGTAATACATGGATTTGTTTGGCTAATTAACTCAAAACCTAGGTAAGGCCCCAACAAGCCAACAAATGGTTATGTTGTCAGGACCGATATTTACATAGAGATGTCTGATGTCGTATCACTATAATATGACAAAGAAAGCAATTGAAGATTGGTTGGACAGAAAGATTTGCGAGTTCGTGAGGCAGGGAATCAGGAATCAGCCACTATCAAAGGAAGAGTGGTTAGACTGCTACTTATATACAGAGATCCACAAAATTTTCTTCGCATCTTTCCCGACTGAGCTATATGAGTGGATTGCGAAGCTAGAAGATAGTTAAGGAAGTTGTAAGCTCGATAGACCTATTGTGTGGACTCCAGATTTGTTGCGCAGATTGGAAGAATCAGACGATAAGATCATGGGCACTATTGATCACTCACTCGATTGAATCATAGGAGGATTCATCACCGAGTTCGTGGTAGATACTTAAGTCAGATATAGCGAGGTAGAAGGACGCTTCCTCAAAGGGCCGTGAGGTAGGTACGTTAAATATTTGAACACTTGGATTAAAATGCTACTGTGCGAAAAAGGGTTATGTGAATAAATTGATGTTTGGGGCTACGTGAAGTGGGAGAATCTACAAAAATGAAGGTAGTACAGAACTAGAAACTAGCCCCTTGATTTCACCTTCGCGAGGGGGTGAAGAAGAGCTCACAAGTGTTTCACCAAGAAGTGCGATCAATTTGATAAGGTAGAGAATTCCGCGCATACCACCTCCACCCACACCACTACCATTTTCACTGTCTTCACCCCCATATTGGCCCATACCACCTCTACCACCATCGCAAAGCAATATGGTGAGCACGATAAAGTTGCCAGTGTTCAAGGGAGTAGGGAATGAGGGTCGGGACTAGTTTTGGTTCGTGATAAAAGCTGTATGGAAAGCACAGGGAGTCAAGAATGACGATATAAAGAAGGAAATGTTGGTTAGTCCCCTACAGGATTGCGTGTTGACCTGATACATTAAGCATTCCAATGAAAATTCAAATGTGGGGATCGCAGATATCCAAGTTGCGTTAAATAAAGAATTTAGCAGGACAAAGTTAGAGGCGTAGTCAATCATTGGGTTCAAGGAAATCACAATGCTACTAGGAGAGACCCCTTGGGAGTTGGATCAGATACTGAGGTGCACAATTCGCGAAGCTAACATGACGTTGAAAGATGGACAGCAACGCGAATGGTTTGTAGCATCATTAATGCGCATCTAAGGAACACGTTGTCACAACAAAGGCTAACAACTCAGGCTGAGGCCTTGGAGGTCGCAATGAGACTGCACGAGACCCCAATATAGGATCCCAACCTGGGAGTTTAGCAAACTCACGTGCAATTGAAAAACTTGTCCTTGAGATGTAGATTTTGAAGTAAGACAGGACAGTTTGCCGAGAAGTGCACTATGAGGTATGGTGCGTAAAGTGCAAGGGCTAGGGACATGACAAGGACCATTGCCGAGTGTTTGCAAATTACCTCCCGGGAGGAGGGCCAATGCCATTAAGACCGGACGAACAAATAGGACCAGGTGCGGCAGCTACATTATGGTGCACGATTTGTTAGATAGGAGGGAAGCATGCTACAGAAAACTGCCACTTACTAGAAAAGTACACACAAAATTCATAGCAGTTGTTATGTAATTTCTGTAGATCAGTGGGCCATGATGGGCACACCTGTAGAAGTTATGAGCTAATGATGGATCAGACTCCTACCTACAAATTTCAAGCTGAAACGTGACCCCTTGACCAGAACACAAGGATGGCACGAATAGGATTTCAGGGGCGCGGACGAGGCCGAGGTGGAAGACTAGGAAGAGACCACGGCCAGATGATATATTACAATTACAGAGGGCTAGGACATTATGCTCCTGATTGTATGAATCCAACGTGAGCATCATGCTTGTATTTTACATTGTTTGATCATGAGACGGAGGATTTTCCCACGCTGATAGCAAGGTTACACGATAAAGGAGCACTCCAACCTCCCCCGACTCAGAACTTGCAAATGATGAGGTCTAAGTTGCACGAGGAAGACCCTAATGTGAATATTATGCTCTGAAGTGGAATTACAATAGGGGATGACAAGGGCAAGTAGCCTGAAGAAAGTACTTGGGTTCACAAGGCTCCAATGAAGGAACCAGAGTTTTATTTAGAGCACACTAAAGAAACATTCATGGAATCCAAGAAGAGCTTCGCCAATGCCTCCACTTTAGGAAGTAAAGATAGACTAGAGCTAGAAATGGACCCATCAATGCTCACCACATTCCTGGAAACATGCATGAAGCTACTGTACGATAGCCAGGCTATAAAGGGGCTGTAGGAACTCATAAATAGATGTGTTGGGACCGTTCCAGGAGAATCATGCGTGATCTGGAAGCTCGGAAAGCAGACGATGTGAATGGGAAGGGAGATGAGATTGACCGCGCAAATTGGGGAATATGAGATGGAAAAAGTGATTCTGGATCTAGGATCGGACGTGAACTCCCTATTGAAGTATACATGGGAGCGCATTAGAAGGCCTATGCTGGAATGGTCACTTATCTAACTACAAATGGTGAACCAGTAAAAGATCCTACCTATGGGGAGATTGCAGGGAATCACAGTAGATATTGAAGGAGAAAGCGCACTAGCAAATTTCAAAGTGATAGAGATTGTTGATGACAACAGTCCCTACCCTCGCACTATTAGGAATAGATTGGGCCATTGACATGAATGGAGTGATAAATTTGAAGAAGCGTAAGATGATTTTTGAAAACAAGTCTTTGCGCGTAGTTGTATCTTTTGACCCTGCAGAAGGATCACTCTATACAGAACCGGTGCATGACTACGACATCAATGATGACTTGGACTGCATCTATAAGATAACCACATGAGAGTAAGACTGGTTGAATATGACCATGGATGTACGAATCTCATAGGAGTGTGAAAGTTTCTACACATCAGATTCCGACGAGGAAATAGAACGGTGGCAAAACTGATTACACGAGGTAACCAAACTTAACTGTAACATGATGATGAGATCGATGCATTGCATAGAAATAGAGGTAAGAGATCTACCTATCTATGATGGGTTAAATGAGGTGGATTACTTCTTGAACATATTTGAAAAATAAGTGCTAGAACAACAAATTTTTGAAGCTTTGAAATGGGTACTGTGCACTATGCCCGCGAAATGGTGGAGTACACACCAAAGAAGTTTTGAGGACTGGAGTGAATGTAGGAGGATTATGCACATGCGGTTTGGGAAGCCTTATATGTGATTAACAGAAAATATTACTGGAAAAAATGGTCCATGTGCCCCCTATCACAATGGATGCGGGCATATGGTGCGAAACCAATGTGGATGCACACAATCTTCGTGTTGGAAGACATGGTCAGTAAGTAGGTGTGGGCGAGGCAATGGCACGAATGACCCCTCTGGTTGCACTCATGGAGTATGGAAAGACCAAGTGTGCAGAAGGTTATCCACATAGAAGCCTTTAACAAAGTATGTGAAGCATTGAACAGGGTCCACAAGGTGAAGCAGACTAACTGGGACCTGTGCATACTAGCAGTTCTATGGGCTTATAGGACCATGTGCAAGAACCTAATGGCGCAAGCACCTCTGAGGCTGGAGTATGAAGTGAATGCTGTAATCCCCATAGCACATGAAATGCCTAGTCCACGCATGACAACACTGGTAGATACAATGCTTAACGAAACCTTGGAAGAACAAATCCAACAGGGCAATTTTAGGCTCCAAGAACATGGGGATGAAAGGGTGCGGTTAAGGGTGAAAATTGCTCTGGTAGAAGTGGAAGTCAAAATGATGGAGGACGAAATAAAGGAAGATTTTCTCGATAAGAAGAAAAGGGTTATAAAATAGGTTGAGCATGATCACGCTGACAATTTTGAGGACTATCACTATGAATTGATCAGTCTGATGCCTTGGCTAGGACCACACATTACTAAGCGAATCAACAAAGGTGGCGTGCTGTAGATGATAAAGTGTGCGATGCCGCCAGTAACAATAAAAGGTGGGTATTTTCTAGGAAAAGTGATGGGTGACCGGATGAAACCCTATGCAGGTGGTGCGGCCACCTGCCTAGCCAAGGGAAGTATAGTCTTAGTTCTCCAAGCAGTTGGAAGGAGGCACAGGACTATAAACTACTCTACCTGGGAGCTACGCGCAGAAGCAAAGAGTCTTAAGGTCCTCAACCACACATGGGGGGATGCGTTGCCATGTGGGTTGGCCCAAAATTGACCATTGGAGTCACTATTCATAATGGGATGCTCGACTTGAGATCAAATGGAGTAGGCGACAGGAATTTAAGACACGATTTATGGGCAAGATTTGGGAAAATCTGTCACCGAGGGAGCATTAATGAATCGGATTTGGGGGGAATGGTCAAAGTCAAATTCAAAAGGCACTATAAATTACAAAGGGTTGCCCAGCAAACAACACTTGGTCATTTGCGAACTGAATAGTTGTATACCCCATGTAGCCTAAGCAGAGCCTTGTTTGACTTGTGCAAATTGTTCATTGAGCCCTTGAGTATGCAAGTGATAGATTTCTGGTTGGACATGATGGGAACATCTAAGGGAGTTATCGAAATTACAGAGATGACTGCCGAAGAGACCACGCGGGGCTTGACTGGAGGGGATGCCCCTGAAGGCACTGGGATTGTGCCAAAATCCCTAAATCACCGTGCATGCCAAGACCAAAGAAAGACAAACAGGTAATGGTTCCCATACATGTGCCCCTGAGAAACCCGTTGTGCACCAGGATGACAATGGAGGAGAAGGGGAAATCCGTTACCATAGAAATCAATGAGGAGGACGAAGACCTAGAGGACCTTATCATTGAAGAAGACGAGAACGAAGGCATGGAGGAGGAAACTAAGCCTGTGTACCCCCCAACAAAGCTAACCACCTACATCCCCCCATGGAAGGGGAAGGTTAAAGTGCCTAAGGATCTTGACAAGAGCAAGAGCTCTCTCCAAAACCTGCTCCTCCCAAAGAACATCATTTTTGAAGGCACGCACCTCGGACGGGTACCTAGCTTAAAATTTGAAGATTGGGACCTCATTGACCACGAGAAGTTCCCTCACCTAGAGACCGCGTAACTCATGAAGCCTAAGAAGAACATCGCGGTGGGGGTTACCAAAATAGAGCTGCAAAAGTGGTTGCGCAGAGTGGAAAAGGTAGGGCTACTTAACCTGCTCTGGACGCTCCATTTTCATGGTGCCCCAATAACAACTTTCGTCATTAGGCAGCTACTTTTCCTAGTGCATGGTTGGTGTTTGTGGCTAGAGGAGCCCATCCCAATCATGGACCACTTGATTCATCGTATTACCCAGTTTCCATGTAAAGGAGAGGACCCCACAGTTATCTTGGAGGGGAAAAGTAGCGACCTCGCCATCACGGAGGCCATGAAGAAGAAGTATAAACTGGAAAAGAAGAAGAGGGGCTACGCCATATCTAACATCAATGACAAAGTAGTAACAGTGCCAACCCAAATACTGGTAGGTAAGGTTATGCAAAAGTGCTGCACAGACGAAGGACCCGCACCGGTGGTAGCACTTGCTAAGCAGTGCGCGGAGGGGGTCCAATTTAACTAGTCTGAGTTCCTCTGCAAGGAATTCTTGGAGAATTGCCATGAAGCTCAGGAACAAAGCAAAATGTTCCACTATGCATGGCTTCTGCTTTCCATAGTGCTCGTGGCAAGGAAATTGCCATAGGATAGTCAATTCCTCACAATTGATAGGGATCTGCCACAGGTCGCGAAGTACACTTCACTTTAGGTCACAAAGGATGCAAACATGATCCACGACAGTAAGATATTCTGGGTGTTCATGGAGATAAACCTCAGAATGGTGATCAACCGCAAGCCACGGTTATCATCCATTGTCTACAACAACATGCAAAGTTTTGCAAGGTGGACCTCCACAACATATACATCAGAGCATGCAAGGACCCAGCTAAGCAATGAGATATCTACCCTTTGTAGCCATGGACGATATAATCTTTAATGTACTAGAGACATGGCCATTGGAGTGGCGCACTCCAAACATCACAATGATAGAGAAGTCTATGGCACAGAGGAAGAAAGAAGAGGCCAAACTACACTTGGTGCAGTTGGCAGAGAAGAGAAGGAAGGAGACAACGACCATAGAAGCATAGGAGGCACGAGGCACTGCATAGATAGTAGCAACCTAGGAGGTAGTTGAGAAGGTGTGCGAGTGCCAAAAGTTGCCTTCCCATGAGTAGGAGAAAGAAAGGGAGACATAGGACAAAAGAGGGCAGCACGGAACCACAAACAACATCAACACAATTGAAGTGCTAGCGCCCAAGCGAGAGAACGGGGCCACATAAGAAGGTCAAGGCATCGAAGTTATCTATTGACCTAACCACCCTTACCGAGGGTGATCTACATGGCATCGGTGAGACAGTGTGTGATGCAACTTTCAAGGCCCTCCAGAATTTTGTGTAGGAGAACCAAATTGTGTTGGGGGCCCTCAGAGCGCAGCTGCACAAGTTGCAGGTGTGCACTCCTTAGGCTAGTACCCTTTCGACCAACCTCGTAGTAGGGACAACTACAGCAGAATAGGTGTTACATGCTCGGGTGACAAATACCATAGTGCTGCCGGAAGGGGCACTGGTGACAACAAATGGGATTGACAAGCCTACAATCAGCACACTAAAGGGTATCAGAATCAACATGGATACACTCCCATGAGAGACATTATACATTCTGTAGGATGGGATTACTGCAAAACTGCAAGCTAGAGAGAGTCACATGCTTCAAGTACTAAATGAGCAGAAGATCAACATGGAACAATTGAGCTTATAGCGCGACAAGTGGTGTCGTAGAATCGGCAGCTAGTACAAGTACTGGATGAAGCTTGTTAAAGAGTTCCTGAGCTGGCCATCCCAACTGACACACCAACAGAGGCACGCATCCATATGCTAGTAGCAGGGTGTACGAGGCGCGGTTGGAAATGACAAAGGTTTAGTTGGAGCTGAACCTTTAGTTCATAGAGCTGTAGTTGAAGGTGCAACTATCCACCCTTCTAGAAGTAAGAGAACAATGCATCAGCGGTATTATAGTGGGACTAGACGATATTGGCAGTTCAATGAGAGGCTACACCAGAATGTTGGAGGAGTTATTTGAGGTCCTCACGAACCTGCAAGAGGAGCCCAACATCCAGTGCTTAGAAACAAAGGCACGAAAACTCTAGTAGCAGTATGACAACATGAAAGGAACTACAAAGACGGTGACCCTCACCCAGAGGCTCAAGTGGATGCAACAGGCCAAAGTGCTGAAAGAATAGATGGATGTGAAACGACATAAAGAAGCAGTCCTAAAGGCACACATTCCGCCTTGGATCAACAAGGCCTTCACCATCACAACATCAATTGAAGGCAAGCTCACACAAATGTAGGGGACACAGGCACAGATGTAGGGAAGAAGTTTCGACACCGCGGTCTCAGAACAATGCATACAAGAGATCCAGCAGATAGCCACTCAGTGCGCTACCACCCTTGCAATGGTTCAGACAGAGTTGGAGGGACTCTATGCAAATATCTTCACGTTGACAGAGTGACTCGAGGGTGAGTCACGATGTTTGTGTTGGGGGCCTGTTGGGCATGGAATCCCCCCAAGGCATGTTTTGGGGCTTAAAGCCCAAGTTTTGACCAAATCCTTTGTAAAAGCTCCACGAATTGTGGGCATGGAGCACGAAGTCATAATAGAGTCACAGGGTTTTCCGCCCCAGTTTCTGTAATGTAATGTCAGCCTGATAGACCTACCCATGGTTCGCGGAACATGGGATTATATAAATAGAGCAAGGCTCTAGGTATAGAAAAACATAACTAATAATGGAAGCATGAGGATTCTAAGAGATTGATTCGAAGTGTAAAGTGTGTCTTTGGGTCGTAGAGTAGGAGAAGGTTCTGTAGCTGAGTGCATAGGGCCGATCGAGTCTGTAACCGTTGGAAGAAATAATAAAGAGAAGTTTATTGTATTTATGTGTATCTTTTCCTATTTTAATGTATGATTGGGTATAAATTGCAAGTGTATTGTGTATTTGCTGCGCGAACTCATATGAATATATTGAATAAACAAATATAACATAAGAGATCCATTTATGTGAAGCTAATTGATTGGCATAGGAAGATAAGTAAGATCTCCATTGCAACTTATGGAATAGCACAGAGCGCCGCTCCAGCAGCGCGGAAGCCCCCCAGCCCCTGGTTAGGGCTGCATGAAGGAAAGTATATCATGACGCGAAGGCTAGTGAAGTGCGTGAAGTAGCCCGCATGCAGGGATGATTTGTTGGATTGAATCAAACCCTTAGACATCTCAAGGGTGCAGAAACCTGGTTCCAACACCCCCCCATACTACTTTGGGTGAGACCTCAATCTGCACTCCGCGGACTATTCCCGAAAGGGCTAGTAGTACAAGGATTTCTTGGGTTAATTAACTCTGAAACTAGGTCAGGCCCTAACAAGCCAACATGGTCCAAATCATCATTGCTTTCATAACCACGAACTGGTTCAGTATAGCGTGGTCCTTCTACAAGGTCCAAAGGTACTACTACACAGAGTGATTGTCTTTCAAATGACATCATCTACTTCTATAAGTTGATCACCGCATTCATTTCAATAGCCTAATCGATCCTAAGGAGCATGGAGTAGGATTGATGCCATCGACAATCTCTATCACTTCAAAATCAGCCAATGCTCTCGCACCTTCAATGTCTAATGTCACTCCCTGCAGTCATTCCATGGGGATAATCTTTTGCTGATTCACCATCCTCAATTGAATTGGATACCACTGTATTTTAGGTCTCCCCATTCTCTCCCATGTTTGTTTAGGAAAAACATTCGTATTTGACCCAAGATCCAGAACAACTTGGTCCATTTCGTACTCTCCTATTTGCATAGTGAGCCCCATCTCATGCCCTGTTCTTGTCTTATGCTTACCAATTTTCTTGATCACACGTTATCCCTCAAGAGAATTTTCTTTACCAAATCCTGCAATCCTTTCATGGCCTTGCTATCTTGTAGCAGCTTCATATAGGTCTCCAAAAAGGTAGTAAGCATGGATGGGTCCATCTCTTCGGACTGCTTATCCTGATTTTCTGAGGTAGAAACTGTATCGAAGTTCTTCTTTGCTTCCATGAAGGTTTCTTTCGCGCACTCTAAATCAAAGCCAACCTCCTTCGCTGGAGCTTTTCAGAACCATTCACTTTATTAAGGTTGCTTTCCCATATGTTTTCCTATCGCCATTCCACTTCGCAACACTATATTCACATTAGGATCCTCTTCGCACAGTTCAGCCCTCATCATTTGCAAGTTCTGGGTAGGCTATTGCAGCTTCGTCCCCTTTTCACACATCTTATCTATTAATACAGGGAAGTCTTCTATCACGTGGTCAAGCCGAATACAGTTTGTACAGTCTCATGCGTAGTGTCCTAGCCCTCCATAATTGTAGCAAATAACTTGTCCCCAAACTCTCGTAGGTCCTCCTCTACCTTAGCATCATCCACACCCTTTGATATCCTCCTCACGCTCCCCCAACACCTTTATCTAGAGGCCAAGTTTCTGTCTACATCCTATACATGGGTGTTCTCTGTATTATTAACTCATGACTAAGGCAATTGTGCTCATCATGACCTATGAATTTGCAGAAGTTCTAGAAGAGCTATTGCAGTGTCTGTACAAATTTTTGCAGCAAGTGAAAATTATCTGTCACATGTTTTCCAGCTACCTAACAGATAACACACCACAGCGCGAGCCTCGTACTTGGACTTACTTGAGCTTCTGGCCTTAGAGGCATCGACCCTCCTCCTACAACATAATTCGTGAAGGCAGGGCAATGATCTTTATCATGCCCCTGACTCTTACATTTCAAACACCAAACTTCTTCACGCACCTCTGGCCGAGCTGCTCTATCCTTCTTCAGACTTTTGAATTCTAGGCAAAGATTTTGCAACTCCACGTGAATTTGGTGAACTCCCAAAACAACATCTTGAGTCAGTGTCTCATGCAATCTCATCACAATCTCCGGGGCTTTCATCTGGGTCCCAATATTTTGCTATGATAAAGAAACCCTTAGATGAGGCAAGAGTGAAGCCACAAACCATTTGTAGTGCTGCCCATCTATAAGATTCATGTTAGCTTCGTGGTTCTTGCATTTCAATCTATGATCCAGCTCGTAGGGTGTCTTGCCAGGCTTCATCATGATTTTCTTGAATCTCACGATCGATTGTGCTTCAGACTTGGGCCTACTGAATTCCTTATTTAGTGCAATCTGAATGTTTGCCAACGCAGCTATTGGGTTATCAATGCAGTACTTAATGTACCACATTAGTGCGTGCTCCTGTAAAGCAATAAAAAACGTCTCTTTCTTCATCTGATCATTTGTAATATTCTTAGCTTGCCACACAGCCTTCGCAATGAACCAAAATTGTTCTAGGTTCTCATTTCCCAAGCCCTGGAAAATGGGCAGCTTCACTGTATTCACCATATTGAATGGTGGTGGAGGTGGTGATGGTGTGGGCGCGGGTGCATGCTGTGGAGGTGAAGATGGAGGTGGTGTGGGCAGATAGGTTATTCATAGAAACCATTTCCTTATTAACAGGATAGTGCTCTACGGTGAAGCCTGTGTTGCTTCATCGTCGTCACCCAGAGGAGGTTCAATCAGTGGGCTATATTCAGGACCTATTCTCCTTATATCCTTGAATAAATTTCCACTTCGTGTAGCTCCAAACATCAAGGTAATTTCCTAACCCTCTTTTCACACGAGCATTTTAATCCAAGTATTCAAAGATCTTAAATACTTACCTCGCAGTCCTTTGAATAAGTGTCACTCTGCTTTGTTCTAGCTGACCGAGATATCAACCACGAATTATGTCACAAACCATTCAAGGAAGTGATCAAGCCAGTGATCAACAATGCGAGTGATATTATCTTCAAAGGCTTCCGACCTTTGCACTAACTCTGGGGTCCACACTATCGGACCATCAAGCCTCCACCTTCCCTGTTCATCTGCTAGTTTAGCAATCTACTCGTATAATTTGATCAGGAAGGAACAAAAGAAAATTTTGTGTATCTTTTTGTACAAATACCTATCCAACCACTGTTCTTTTGTCAATCACGGATTTTTGTTTTCTTGCACCATGAATTTGTGGATTTTTCTATCCAACCAATCTTCAATTTCCATCTTTGTTTGATTCCAGTGATGTGACATCACATATCTCTTTATGCAGATCCCGGTCTCAGCAACGGAACCATTTGTTGGATTAGTGGGTGGCAACCTAGGTTCAAAGTTAAGTTTTCCAAACAAATCCCTACACTACTGGCCCTTTCGGCATCAACCCGTGGAGTGTGGACTGAAGTCTCACCGAAAGGAGTGTGGTGGGATGCTGGAACCACATTTTCGCACCTAGAGATGGTTGTGATGTCGTTTTATACCCTAAACATGCCTTCGCATAGGTCGATAAGCCCTTAAGGCTTATTGATATAACTTCTTCTTACCAGCCTCTACACCTTCGTAAAGGTCTACGACTATCTTTCGTGAACCTAAATAGGTGAATCACCCGCTTACGTGCCTCTGTAATTACTCTTAGTTCTATATGTACCCAGATCGGCTTGATTGTTTGATAACTTTAAAATACATTAAGATATTCTTCGTGTAACTAGATATTACTAATTGTGTTCATATGAAAATGTAAACCATGCCAAATTGCGCATCAATACAGTATTAAATCATAAACCCATCATTTATAATAACATAAATGTAATCATTAATAACATAAGTAAATGGAAAAAACATAGATATTTCCACAATAATCTCTTTATTGGTAATTCATTTCTGCTTACAGACTCGATACTACCCTACACACTCAGTTGCAGGGGTTCGTACACTTAGCCGCAAACTCTACTCTAGGCCTCTGCGCACATAGTTGCAGAGCCTTTCTTCTACTCTAAGGCTCTTCTCTCTTCACTTCTCAATGACCTATGACATCAATATCCCCAACTATCAACTATTATCCTTAGACTCTCTAAGACTCTCCTTTTTATATAATCCCATGGTTCGTGGAACATGGATAGATCTATACAAGCTCACACAACTTACATAAAAGAAGGGTAAAACCCTTTATGACACTTTACTATCTATATGCTCTGCGACCACAACTTGTAGAAACTTTACATTTTACATAACAAAAACTTGGGCTTTTGCCCCAAAATTGATCCTAAGAGACCCTATCCCAACACATACATAAGTTAAAATGGGTTGAATAAGATCAAACCACAAACCAAGAGAGGGCGCACCTAAAGTTGTACTCTAAGCATGTAGCGAGTCCAAAATGAGTTTGGATTTGAAATGGAATGAAGGGTATCATGATGAAACTAATGTGGTCCTGATCCCTCTGTCTCTGATGGTTTTAATAATGGAGGTCCTAAGCTTCTGTAACGGGCTCCTGAAAATTACAACGAGGGTGATATATAGGGAAAAGGTGGCCATATGTTGCCTCATTTGTACTTGCTATTTTGGGAGATCAGAGATGTTTGAGGGGATATTTTATGTTGTTGTGATTAACCTGTGTACCTAGGAAGCACATGAGGAGAGACAAGTTAGAAGATGTAACCCTATATTTTTTATTTTGGTAGACTAGGTGATCTAAAATGATCATAAAATAAAACTGATGTAGAAGTGATTAGCCATTTATGATTTCTATGTTAGCTGAAAGTGTAGAAATCGAGGAAAACCTCTAGAGAAGAAGACATTACGACAGTTAATTAAACATAATAAAAATTCATAACAGAAGTGAAAATAGTAAAAACACAGCGATACCAGACAGTGAGATTGATACTAGACAATAAGATTGATGATGGAGTTCTTCCTAGATGGACTGTCTCCAGGTCCACTTTCAAGATGGGCAGTCGTTTTTATTAGGAATGAAAATAAGGAGTTGATTACATAGTGATTTTGTCAGATTGAACTTCCACATAGGCAATTTTGACATCTGTAACCAGGAAGCTCTCTAAGCTAGCTTTCCAATGCTTCTTACGGTTTCCAAAACTGACCCCAGATGCCCAAGATATGATCAACACACCAACCACCTCTCTGTCTCAACCTCTGAATGACAAGTACCAAAAACACTCAAAATCCTCACTAACTCTTCAAAAGTCTGCAAACATACATTTATACAGTGATTAGATGCATCATAACCACTATGGCTAACTTGGGAATGCATCAGCTGACTTGAAGGTACAATTTAGGGTTTTAGGATGAGTTTTAGGTGTGTCACATAGTGACATTACAAGTTTGGTTACCAAATATTGAATAAAAACCCAAAAATAACTTTGGTTATAACTCCGAACTACTGACGGTTATCAGGTGATGTACTGGCTAACCATTTTCATGTGAATAGGTCTTATCTCCCAATGGCCAACTACAAACGTGCCACCTAGTGGCTTATCCTGACTGTTACAGCTACCATTACTCCGACGGTTGCCATGTGTCCACCTCAAACGTGGTTTCCATTAGCAGTTAGCCTAAATTCAGCCGATAGCTAACACTCTATCCATTCACATGACCACAGTTAGTGCTGACTATTTCTGTTGCAGTCAAGACCTGGAAGCTACCACTTAACCTCTGCAGTGAACTTTCCGTTTACATGTCAGCAGTTTTCAATTGGCGGTTAACCCCAAGCTCACCATAACGTTAAATATGGCAGTCTTACAATGCAATGTTCACATGTCCTCCTATGCAGTTAGTCCACCCGCACAGGTTTAGACTATTTTAAAGTTTTGTAATGTTTTTTTTTGTTTGCAATTAACATATAACATGTTCGAGGGTTATATATGTGTTGTTTAGAGCTAGATTTTGGTTTAGGTTTAGCATTAAGACTTAGGTTTTCGAACTAGTCTTTAATACATATGCAAATGTATTTTGTTTTAGACTTAGATTAGGTTTTAGTATTAGGTTTAGAGTTTTTATAATACATTTTTCACAATGTGACAAAACCAAATGCATATCGTCGATACATTCTTACAGTTACGATGAAAACCCTGACGATGAACCTCTGCCACAGACGACACTCATGTCGACACCAAATCCTGTGTGTTGAATGACAATGCACATGTCGTCAACCAATCCTGGCACAACTAGCAATGAACTCATGTCGCCAACTAGGCATTAAACCATCTCAACTAAACGCCATGAAAACCATAAACATTACCTAAGCAACTTGATCCATAACCAATACTGTCGAAGCTGAACTGAATTGACGACGACACTAAACACTAACAAAAACACTTGAACACCTGTGCAATGATCTGAAAAGATCCTCCTAGATCATTCCTCTCCACCTAAAAGGTTTTGGACCACAAAAGTTTGACTAATCAAATAATTGATGAGGGTAGAACTCCCCCTCTTTCCACCTTGACTTGACGATGTACCAATACATTCGATCAATCAGCTGCAAGTGATGACCCTGATGATGCTGACCATGGCACTTTTTGAGTCAGTGACCTATTTCATCCATTTGTAGTATACGCAACTTGCGACGATGGGAAAACAACCTGTTATGAACATGGTGTTTGAATTCTTTCCATGACAAACCATGAGTTGGTGATTCATAATCTTTGAAAATAGTCTCTATAGGATCTTGTTTAATACCATCAACATGTATAAACAATATATTTTACAGAATAATAGAGACAATCAAAGATACTTTTGACATCAAATCAACTACTTGATTAATCATACTTTCCTGCTTCCTGTTTACTAAGTGAACTTGCTGCAATGAACCCACAAGACTGTAAGATGAAATCTGCTGCAACTTAGTTTGTCTTTGAAAGTATTGATTTAGTTGTTGATTTGTTTGAATCACTTTTTCTTCATTCATTACGTGATGTTTCCATTGATTAGCACTTCCCCTCACGCATAAGTTTCCCTTAGAAATTTTGATACTGCTTTAGAAAAGGATTGGATATGAAAACAAATAGGTTTCCTCTCCACTTCAAAAGAGGTTTCTAAACTTTTTGAAACATCACATGGTGACAAAATACAAGAGAAACTAAACACTGAATTTCCCCAATACTGACCTATATCCCTACAACTGTTAAGTTCCAAACTTAAACTGAATTGATTCATTCTGACATTAGGAAGAGGAGATTTAGGCACGCACTGTAATTCATGTTCTATTCCATGCTTATGAATAAGATATTTCGTTTTACATAGAACTGAACAAGTTTCTATCTCTTTAATCAAACCATGTTTAAGTTGAGTTGCATAACTTAAACAAGAATGATGTTGATTATTATGTTGATCCTTTACACACATGATTACAAACCTTTTGTTTTAACTTATTAATCGCTTCATCTTATTAACATTAATTGAATTCAAGTGATTTTTGTTTTGATGTGCCCTAACTATAAATTCAACTCCATCTTTCTTAAGGTGATATTTATGTTCTCTCCTGTAAAATACTACATCACAGTCATAAAGATAAGGACTTCCTAAGACAACTCCACATATGTCTATTGTAACCACATATAATTCCACTTCATCAATGTAATTAGTTGTTATGGCAAATCTTAATAAACATTGTTTGATGAATGTTATCTGAGTTGATTTATTTAGCCATCGTAATGGGTAAGGTCTTGGATGATTCTATGTTAAAAAACCCAAAATTTTAACTAAATAGTCAGATATTAAATTCACCTGTGATCCGCTATCAAACATTATATTTAATCGATAGTTATCTCAT